>WUQG02009517.1:0-11940 GCA_011317285.2 Androctonus mauritanicus
ATATGTTTCTATCATTTTTAGCATTACGTATACGTAATCACTTACTGTATCTCAATGACGAAACAGAGAAGAAGTAATATCTTCACTCCCCATTCAGGAACAAAACATTAAAACTGCATTATTAATTTTGCCCACCCATAACTTTTCTAATGATTTATTTAAATATATATTAGACTAATTATTAATTAATAATTTTGAATATTTATATCGAAAACTCGACTTCATATTCCAGGGAATCGTTTTGCCACTTCGTGAAAATTTTTATGCCATTTTTTTCTGCTCTTTGTTTTGTGCTTGAAATTTTTCCAGAAATTCTCATTTTAAATTGGGACTTAGGAAATATTAACTCTTCCACACTGTAATTCGAACAAATCAATTTTTTGAAATTTTTTATTAACTTATAGTTTTATGATGAATCGTACTGCATATATTTCGTTTTGTGTTATGAAATTCTTCAAGAAATTCGAATTTCACAATTAAATAAATGCCTTCCTAAAACGTTGAATCAATTCTCAAATCTCGAACTGTAGAAATTTCATTATAGTATATTTCGGCAAAATATAAAATATTGTCAATAGATGGCGTTGACATCCAACTTGAAGTTTAAACTGCTTTTTCCTGCTAGATGTCAGCTTCATCTATCGATTAAAAAATTATATTTTTTAATATAATTTAAAGAATATTTTTTTCTGAGTTGAATATTTTAACAACTATTGACATCACAGTATTGTAATTTCTAATCAATTCGTAGGAAAAAAAAAATTAAACCTATTTATTATGCATGTAAAATATTTTATGTAAACGTTATACGGTCAAAATGATATTAAAAATCAATAAAATTTAATTTAATTCAGCATTTGTACTGATTTTTTTACTAGTAATATAACAATAGTAATATATTGTTTAATGATTATAAAATTATTAAACTATATTAGAATTTCATATATTATCTGCATGAATAATCGAATAGAAAAAATAAAGAAAAATAATCCTGCGAGTACCCACAGTCAAGAAAAAAAATCCAAAACTATTCTTAATCACTTATAAAATAACATAATTAGTATCACGAAAATAATGAACAGATCCTATAATTATTTTTTTTATTATTTTTCTGTATTCTATATTTTTGTTATTCAATTTTTATCACGTTGAATCTAATATAAACTTTTATCTATAAAATGATAAATTTTCCTACTTGAACTGAATAATATCGAATTTAATATTTTAAACACGCTGGCCTACATTTTAAGCCAAGTTTGTTGTATTTGAACACATTATTGATAAATACAGATTATGATATTCGAGTTAATTCGTGTATCATTAGAAACGTTTATCATCTTTTCTTGTCAGAGTATCGTTGTGGTGATTGAGTTGTTAGCAATGTAGAGAAGGACACTTTTTCTCTCTTTTTATATGCATCTATCTATTAGGGAAACTAAATATTAAAATTACATTTATACAGCAAATGAAAATATTCGTATAATGATATATATACCATATTTACACGCGCACACGCACACCATATACTATATAATACAGCATTTAGATAACGTTTTTGATAGATTTATGAACCTCACAGAAGCCAAACTGATTAATTCCATTTTTTATAAATTTCTCGGTTTTAGTATACTAGAAGGCGTGATTAGTGCAAACATGAGTTTGAGTATTAAAACAGAAATTTTCAAAAACTAGAGTTAATCAGTTTGGCCTTTAAGAGGCTCATATATGATTAATAATTGTGTCGCTAACTGCTTGTAATAAGAATTCTTGTGAAAAATAGATTTTTAAATCAGCGAATTATCCCGCATGATCTGAACTAAACAGCAATCAAACGATGTACAGTGGTTTTTTATATATATTTTTAAACATAGGAAGAATTCTTTATGAATCTTTTTAATGGAATAATAATCTAAAATAATATTCAAAACTTAATATGAAAGACAAATCATGATCATATTGCTCCATTGTAGCAATTTCTATTTATTCTACTTGAGTCGGTCGAGTGGCCACTCAGTTAAATATCGATTTTTTTCCCGCGTGATTAAAGGTCGATCATAAAGTGCTATGACAAAATGTCAAATTGAACCATCTACTAGTGCAAATTCAATTCAGAAACATCTACTATATTTTAGGTTTTATCCATAATTATTTACGAAAATTTTGTGGCAAAAATATGTCGTATAAAAAAATTCATCAGACATCGATAATTGTATCTTTTATAAACTATTATGTACAAAAATCATTACGCGTGTTTTTATGTACATTATACATACATATATAGTCTATGTATTGTCGAATGAATCCGAAAATTCACCAATAGTTCATAAAATGTTATGAAGAAAGATAAAGTAAATTTTCTATGATAATGACGATGCAAATATGACTAAAGATGCTATTCACGGAAATATACACTAAAAGTTATGATGTTGCATGATTTATGGCCATGTCATGTGTTAGAACTATTTATATTCGTTGAAAATATTACTCGTGATAATTACTTCACAAGGAAAAATAGCAACATGAAATTTTTTTAGAAAAACTTAACAATTGAAATAAAACGTTTGAAGAATCCATCATAATTTTTGAGGAAAGTTCTTTCTTGAAAGTTAGGTGATGAATGCCAGCATAAAACATACGGGTGTTATTCATCACACGTATTTTCTTTTTTTTTTTTGTTCAAAAAGAAAGAAATTCATTAAAATTGAAAACACCATAATGTAAGTACTGTATGTAAAATTTTAAATATTCTTATTTTGCAAAGTTTTGTTTAATGTAAACAAAATTGTTATTTTATACTAACAAATTAAACAAATTAATTTCTGTTTTAATACTCAAAATGCAAATTAAATATTCGGCATTTTATTATTTTAAATAATTAATTTATTTAATAATTAAACTGTTTCTAATTTTAATTTCTCATATTGTAACGAATCTTTTGGTTACAAGTTAATTTACATGATAAACGTCAGATGGGTGATGAATGTCATTGCAGTGTTACTGTTCTGATCAAGACATACTTCAGTAAGTATTCTCTTATATATAAATTCTAGAATTTGCTTTCTAACTCTTTCCATATTAAATTAATTGAAAAATATTTTAAATCAAGTTAATTATTGTGACTAAGTCTTTAGAAGAGATTAAAGAATCTTGAACAGAACTACATTCTATTTTTCGGCTGGAGAAATGTTCTAGCATCCAACCTAACATATATTTTCACCAAAAAATGAAGATAATTAAAAGGTAAAATTTTATTATTAATTTTATATAAAATTATTAAGTACTTACAATCAAATGGCATTAGCAACTTTATATGCAAACAATTTATAAGAAATTCCCACGATATTTTGTTTTGTAATTTGTGAAAAATTAAGTTTAGTTAGTTCGTTGGTTAATTATCATTAGATGGTGATCAGTTTTTTTTTATTTCAAACGCATCTAGTATCATTCAGCGATGTGATCAATCTATGACATTTGTTACATCGATAGTTATCTAGTTCGAACATTGAACAATGTATCGTATATTATTCAATCATCGATGGAATAATATGTAAAATATAAAATATTGTCAACAAATACGCTTACGAAAACGAATATTTTTCAAATTTTTTTGTACAGGTTTGAATTTTTCCTCGCGGATTTTTTCTTGACCAAGAAAAATGTTTATAGATGTTGTTGTTATAAATTATTGCTCTGCGGGAGAAAAAATATATATGAATGTGAATGAAAAAAACAATCTTTTTTTCTTTCATGGAACGTCGGATGAGAAATTCATCATAAATAATTAATTATTTAAACTTAGTACAAATATTTCAAGCGCATTGCGTATGAATGCGCTAATTATGTTTTCTATATTTTAAAATATAATATTTTTAATTTTTTTATATTTTAAATTACAGTATAACATTGTTAATGCGGAAGTGGCTTTATCGCGACAAGAACTTGAAACAAAAATTGAACAGAATCTGCCATTTCAGCTTTTGATTTTATTTTAGTGATGCATTGTCCAGTATTGTACTTATACTACACATCTTTTTAATATATTTTTCTCAATATACACTATACTTCCTTCCCACAAATAAAATACTAAGCTTAAAAGAACTGATAATTAAAATAATATAAATATTATTAAATTGAGTTTAAAATATTTATATCGATTAAATCTGTAGCAGGACCGTTTCAGTTCACTAAACCAGATCACCGATCTCCCTTATTAATCCAGAATAATGACGTTTTACCGAACTTAAACATCAAATCCAATAAATCGTTTAATCGCCTATTAATTACTGTACTTGAAATACCTGATATGCAAATTTATGATAAATTATTCTAAGGGAGTCTGAATTTAATATTTGGCTGAGTGGAAGAGAAGTTTCATCTTGAAGGATTAGTTAATCAATTCCGATCACTTTCACATTTTTTTCGGGATCTGCTCTTGCTTGTTGTTTTCTATTCTTCAACTATTTGGCTCAAATTTTCTTTCGGTTGAGGATCTTAAAAACTGGATTATCACTCGAGGTTTAGAAATTTCGATAATGCAAATATTTTCTGAAAATTTAATAATGTCTTCGTATTTAATATTCTGTTAGTTCAGTTTTTACTTTAATAATTTAAACATCACAGGAAGTATAGGTTAGCTCTATACTCTGAAATGTTATATTTATATTTAAATTCTGTAGCATGAATGAATTAATTCAATGCACTGTATACAATAAACTAACACTAAGTTATTTTAATTGAATAAACTGAGACAGATGTTGCGCGGGATTTGTAAATAAATTATAATACATTGAGAATTTTCACAGAAATTTTTGATTCGAAATAAGTGGATACAGTAGACTAGCCTCAGATCTAGGATGAGGCGCGTGAGGCAGTCCCTAGGGCCAAAATTATGAGGATCGCGAAAATGCAGTTTGCAATTTCACACGCAAGCTTAATTATATTTATTCGAGCACAATTCGTGCTGTAGAGTCGGTCTACCAAGACATAATGCTATATTTTCCGAACGGATAATACTTATCGAATGAGAGGGAAACCAGTGCCAATTAAATTATTCGCATGACTGAATAACAGTCTGTCTAAACAAAATATTTGTTTCTCTCACGTTTTCCCTCATTGGCATATGGCATCAGGATATCATAATGGCAAATATGGTTTATTTATTATTGTTTTTAACATAGATACCACTTTATTTTCATTAAAAACTGTATATAATCCCAGTCTAAATTTACTGTCTCCCGACCCAATCCAAGTTTTTCGTATGTTTCTCATTGATTATGTATCTGAGGTCATTACATTCCCGGTTCCAAAGTATAAGATATGTTTATGTATTAATGTGCGTGATTGAAGAGGAGAGGGGCGCCATTTTCTAATGTTGTATAGGTTGACAAAATATCTAGATCCGGCGCTGCAGTAGACTCCCTGTTAACTGGCCTGTGTGGGACAGGAAGTCGAATAAACGAATGGCCATTTAATCCGAAAATACATGAAAAATACCATTTGTAGGATGTAAATTCGATAATATGTCCTAGTCTATATAAATTTTATTAAGCATTTACTCAAATAAAAATTCGATAATTTTCATTTCATTTTTTGAAGAAAAATCACGCCATTTTTTCATCAATTTATATTTATCGCTTCTCGTAACTCTGCGAAAGTACGGCCGGATAATGCTAGAGACCGGATAAGAGGGAGTCTATCGTATTTAACTTTCCTTTATGCTGTTATATCATTCTTGAGAATTTTCTGTATAAATGAACTTTTCTTCATTTTGTTTAAACGGAATTTTGTATTGTATTTTATTGTTTCTGTTTTTCGTTAGGTATTTTCAGTTATAAAATTTGTTAAAATTTTAACTAATTGCAAATGAGATTTTAGAAAATTTTGAAATTGTATATAAGTTTTATTTTCAGTAATTTTTATCAGCTTACTTAAATGTTTCTCATAATAAATTTATGTTTCTCAAAATAAATGTAAAAAAGAATTAAAAGAAAAATAATAAAATTTCGAGTTTTTGTATTCTTTGTGTTTGTTCAAAATTCTTAAAGAAATTTTTTATTAAATTATTCAAATTTTTTATTATCTGAAAAATCGGATAATTTAATAAAATTTTTCTTTAAGAATTTTTAGGGAACAAATGTTGTGTAGAGCGATATCTATCGATAATATGATATGTAAAATCGTATTGATCGTAAATTATTAATGATTATCGATCGTATGATCAATCATGAAAGTATATAAGAGAAAATTTCTTAATAACTTTAAAGATATCCCGAAAAATTGACATACAAAAATTGTTTAAATTTTCTTTTGGTTGAGGATCTTCAAAACTGGATTATCAGTCGAGATTCCGAAATTTCAATAAGGCAAAAAATATTTTCTGAAAATTTAATAATGTCTTCATATTTAATATTTTGTTAGTTTCGTTTTTATTTTAATAATTTAAAACAATTAAAAATTCGGAAAAAATTACTTTTTGGTTTATTATCTAATCAGCTATTTTAACTTTTGTAGATGTTAAAGATACATGTACTGTATATAAATTTATAATGTTAACCATTTAACCATTATTATACGGTATTTACTGGTATGTTCAACTGCTATCACTGAACTTCGAGGTAATCTAACTTGCTTGTTATCCAAACTCACTCCAATAAACGACACTACATGCAAATAAAACAGTTTTATTTTGTAGAACTGTCTTTTACTTGCGTGTAGTGTAGCCTACTTAAAAAAAATATATAAAAATAAAACTGTGTTTTACTTGCATGTAGTGCTGTTTATTGGACTGAGTTATAACTGCTATCTGTTAACAAATTTATAAATGTATTTTTTTCATTTTTTTGGTAAGTTTTTTCCCTATTTAAGCTGACACTATTGATAATTTTCTTGATAGATGAACACTTTTCATATTATATACTGTATAAGAATTTTATTGTATCTGACGATGATATTCAATTTTCTATTTAGATATTTTCAACGAATTTTTCTTTCCAAGTAGTAACAGCATAAATTTTTAGTTACTAATAAATTGAGGATCGAGACACATGACAGAATTTTTAAGCCAAATATAATGGTCAGGAGTCTCTTAGGACAAAACACAATTCGTCATAACTTTCGCTAAATATTATTAATCCGATACTGTATTTATATCGAAAAGTATTCAATAAAATACTGAGTGCCAAATTTGAAACATTGAATCTAATTAATAAAAGAACTAGAGTAGTTTGAAAATAGCAAAAATAGAAAAAAACAGCGTCGTTTTTCTCTATCATTCAGACATCTTTACAGTTGGCATCGTTCGACCAAATCTGGAAAATAAATGTGTCTTATATTACTTAAGGTTTTTGAAATTTTTACCATAATATAGTCAAAATAAAGGGTGTAAAGCAGTGATTCCCAACCTTGTTTTTTGGTCATGCCCCACATTAGCATCTGTAAAATCCTGATGCCACCTGTGATATATATAATTTTTTATTCAAAAAGTGAATTCCTATTCACGTGGAGAAAGTCTAAAAGGCCATTAACTTGATCTAAACAAGCTTCTAAAGAACATGGCATTCATGAATGAGAAAGCTAAAAACGAGACGGCAGTTGAAGTACTGAAAGAGTAAAAAAAGTTGAAAAAGTTACTAAGAAATTGTTTAAGAAATAATATGAAGTGATTTTTATCAAGACCCTTCAATAATAACAACTGCATGTACACACTAAATACTTTTTTTTTTACTTCTAAGATCGCCAGACTTATTTTAATCAGAATGTACGCGATGGTCAGCTGATGACAATGGAGAGGTAGAGAGTAAAGGTTCTAACCACTCTTCTATTATTAGCAAGCTCTCTCCCTCTAAATTGTCATCAACTGTTGATTTTAAATTTAAAAAATGTGTATGTCACAATATATATTTATATACTAGGGGTATATGAGACCCTTAGAACCATAAGAAATGGAAAAAATTCACTGTTAATAACTCATTCTCGAATTGCTTCCCTCAAAAATCAAATTGCCCCCTGGTGGGCGTGCGCCCCACGTTGGGAACCACTGGTGTAAAGTGTCATCTAGTGGTGAACTGCAGGTTGACGATTCGTGAAAAGAAAGCAACAATATCAACTAAAGTAGCTGCCTCTGAACTGTAACAAATATCCTAATTTCCTAATATGGTACTTGGCTTATTTTCTTACATAGTGTATGTTTTGATTGAATTATATATTTACTTATAAAATTATTCTAGATAATTTTAATGTAATCATAGACTGTTTGCTTTGGTCTATATTTTCTCTCGTCTCTGAAAAATTGTTTAATCTACCAACTCGCGCGATATATTATACTTTCATTAACGAAAGTGTGAATAATTAAACCTACCACCTTTTTTTAATTAGAAAATTTCGACATTTTTATTAATTACCTCTTCCGAGCATTAACAGCATATTCCATACAATTTTTGTTTTCCATAAATTAAATTTTTAAATATGTCGGCATTGTTAAGAATATACAATAAACAATCGAGTCTTAAACAGTCGTATATTGTTTATTGTCTCTCTTGTATATACCATCGCAATTTTTCTTTATTCAGGCTATTATACTACTACTTTGTTAACAATACCGAGATAATTTTTAGTATTTAAATCAACAGAATTAATATAAACATTAGTTCCATTAAATAACGTTATTAAAATTTCCATAAATATACAGATTACTAGTAGATGTTTCACATTTTACTATTAAATATACCATAGTTCGATTGTATACAAGATGATTTATAACTGACCTCATTCTTCAACAAATGGCCGGTATTCAGTTATAAGTAATCTATATTTTTAGCTTAATTTTCTAAATAGGGTCTGGAAAAAAGACTAAATTAGAAAATAGGTAATTTTCTAAAATGGGTGTCATTTATATTTATCTTGGAATTATTAGTCTTTACGTCTTCAGATTCAATTCTATTTTCAAAGTAAATTTATCAATTTTCGTTGGTAAAGTAAAGAATATTATTGATTTTCTTTTGTGTTTACTTCCATACTTCTGCCTCTAATCTATTTGTTATTGTTGCTGATATCTGCAGAGTAAATTCAGGATTCTGGTGTATTTTTCAGATCAACTGCATAAGAAATAGACCGAATTGTCTGTTCTTTTAATCTCTTTACAAGTCATCTATATTGATTTAAACGAAACACTGGAAAACACACGCAGCATTTTGTGTGTTCTAAATGTTAGAAAACACTAGTTCGCGTTTTAAAAATATTCATTTTTTCAAAACGCAAATATAATTAATAGTCATTTTATTACGTTTTGAAATTATCATCATCATCATTAATTTAATTGTTTATGGCTATATAATAATAATAATAATAATAATCATACAAAACGATGCATATGTTGTGTTTAAAAAATGAAATTTTCAACATTTCAAATAATGAACCATTCAGTTTATAATACCATACATGGAATCCATTAAAAAGCAGTGTCTAGTAAATAATAGAAAGGTATTTTAAAGGTAAAACTATTTTTTATGTTCAGGTAACATAGAAAAAAGTATTAAAGATATAAATTTAATATAAAGCTCTGAATTTTTTTAATCTGGAGATTATAAAATGAATTATTGATTTTAATTTTAAATTCGTAGTTTCGGATTTAATTTTTTGGCAATTACTTAATTTTTGAAAAGGTTGCAAAAATAGAATTTTATAAAAACTGTAACAAATGCAAAATTGTAGTTTTTTCCTGCAATTGTCTGTTTTCTACCTTTAGGTACTAAGAGGAGTAGAATTTGTAATTAATATCGTTACTAATACTTTTGTTTTAAAATTCATGAATAAAAATATTACTTTTATGCTTACAAAAGATATTTTTTTTTTTTGTTGTTTAAGTATTTTAATTTTTCATCGACCAGGTATCGAATGTTGTAGTTAATAGCTCACGGTGAAAATATACTGTACTGTATCGATTTTTTTTGCCAGAAGTTAATCAGAATTATGAAATTTAATTTAATGTAGTTTGAATAAATTTGAGACTAAAACTAATATCGGAGTAGTTTATTTAATTATTTTTGTTTTTAATCAAGCGAAACAATAAAAATTGAAATTAATGTTTTTCTTTTAAAAATAATTAGTGTACAGTACTACTAAAAAATTTTGTTATTGCCCAGAAAATTATTATATGAGGCGAAAAATAAGATCTATAAGTAAATTAAAAAATTCTTCGAATAAAATTTGAAATTTTTAAATGTTTCAAATTATCCAACTATGTTATGATCCATGACTAATATATCTTCTACTTTGGTTTGGTTTGTTCTTTTATCCAAGTGTTGTCTGGCGATCCCTCCTGGTGAATCTTAACATGTATCTTTCCATGCTTCTTTTGGGATGTTACTAATTTGTCCTCCATTTTCTTTGTAAGAGCCCATGGGCGCTTCCAGTTGGGAAGCAACTTGACCTTGCTGAACAAGCGCTTATCTAACAAACGTCATCGCTTAAACAGCTCACGCTGTCTAACTGAATGCTACAAAACTAGCAAAGAAACAGATCGCTTACTTTGCTTAGCAGCAAATCCAGCGATTGATGACGCCATTCAAAGTAAGCAAACCATCTAGTTAGAGAGCTCATTCCAACAAGATGGTTTGCTGAGAAGCGATTAGTAAGCTGCTTGGCAACTGGAAGCGCCCCATGTTTCATAGCCATACCCCATTATTGGTAGTATGCACATGTTGAAGATGTTCCCTTTGGAAGCATATTCGTATCCTCTTGTCCCTTAGAATGCAATTGAGATGATGTAAATACGTACAACATAGTAACTTCTGTTGAATTTCTCTCATCTGTTCTTGTGTTCTGATTATTTGTCTAAGTACTTATATATTCTTCCATCCTAAATAAGTTTAATTAATGTTGGAAATTAGTCTGATTTATTTAATTTTATAACATAATAATGTTTCTTAAAAACTAAACTTTTAAAATGCTACATGTTTTTAATTTTGCATCATCGCTTTCAAAATATTTTGTGATGAAAAAAAAAATAGTAAAATTTTATAAATTTCACGTTAATTTTGACATTATTATATAGATCTTTGTGTTGCAATTTCTTTGATTTGTATTATAATTAAATTGCTAATTATAAATTTATAAATTATGCCACTCTTAGTTTTAACTTTTATATTTAATTTGATTATTATATAATGTCAGCAAAAATTATTTTTAATTATTAAAATTCCGTTTAATCAAGATTCAAACTATTTGAGAATATTATATTCAGTTGGGTTAATTTTGAATAAATAGGCTCTATATATTGATAAAAATTATATATATCCATCATAGATATCGGAACCAATTAATCATTCGGAATTGGCAACAGTGGTGCGTGTCATTGCGCAACTCGATATTCTTTTATAAAAGATTTTCTTATCTAGGGAATTTCTGTCTCATTTACAATTCAGAGAAACGTCTGTCCCCTTTCGCATTAGTATTCTACTCTATCAATATTTCCATTGCAAATATCTGCTGTTTTAAAAAGTTAAATTGCGTTCTTCTGCGGTGAATCGTTCCGAGGTAAATCGTTTTGTAACTGATACAAGACCACCTATAGATTATAAATAATCTCCAAACAGATATTCTTTAATACATGCGAAACATATTCCTCGAAATTAACTTAACGAAGCTCATTTATTAAAATTTTTTAAAATGAGTACATCGACATCAGCATTTCTATTTCATTCACTGCTGTATATACTGTATATGCTTCCTCCTTTTGTTTCTATATATAGTGCAATCTGCATCCACTGGGAACCAATTACTTTTCTTATGTCATCTCTCCATCGTTTGTATTGCCTGCAGGATGTCTTTTTTCCTCGCCTTGGTTACAATTCTGTAATTCTCTTTGTCCATCAGTTATCGGTGTATCTCACTCACTATGTAGCCTGCCCAACGGCACTTACTGCTTTTAATTGCCACCAATAT
>WUQG02009528.1:0-11939 GCA_011317285.2 Androctonus mauritanicus
TTATTTTTACTTAATAAAATAATAAAAGTTTTTTCCCGAAACTGCTGAAAAGTGCTAGTAACTGATGTTAGTATACTGAACAGGGTGTAGCAGTTAGAACGAAAGTTTTTCCTTTAGGTCCAGAATTGAATCTAGATCCTGCAAGGTGGTAAATGACTGCTTTACCATGCAGCCAATACTAGAAATTTGGACAATAATTTAAACCTTCCATCTTTGTTTTTACATTGTGTTTTCTTCAATTTCACTCAAAGTTCTAGTAAATATGAGACACATAACTTCTTCATTTTAAAAATAAACACTACTTATTCAACATTACTGCATGCTATTATTTTTTAAAAGCATATTGAGCATTTTGAGTTCTGCTGGTTGGAGAACATAACCTTCATTTATAACATTGTGCCTATGGAAAATCATATTCTAAGTTATGACAGATTTGAACTACAACTAAAATTTTGAACACAATCACATCATAAGTTGAGGACCTCCTGTATTCACATTATCAATATATGCCAAGCACTGGATTCAATAACGGATCCCTCTAGTGAAAATGAAATTCAACTTTTTCTTAAAATCAACGATACACAGGTTAAATTTGATATATCTGATACAATCAAAACAATAAGAAAGAAAATCACTAATTTAAATAAATAAATTGCAGTGGATATTTGAGTGATGATTGAATAGCATCTTCACAAAAACAAAATTTTTCTTTGCAAAATGAAAAATGGTATAGATTTATGTTCTTTGTTAAATCAAAAAATTTGTTAGCTGAAAATTCATAAACTGAAGGATGCCTGTATCAGGATGTCAATGTAAATACAAGAGAACAAGAAAATTATTTTAAATCCAAATTAAATCTTGTAAAGTAATTTAGATCTGTATATATTGCTGTTCTAATAAATTCAATTTTGGTAATCACTATCATTTTTTGTCTTTCATTAAGCAAGGTACATGATCTCAATACTATTAGAAGAAAAAATAAAGCTTGTTTTTTACAATATGTAAAATAACTAATTGTATATGTACAAAATTAATAAATATATCAGATTTATAAATTTTTAATAAATTTAAGTATTTATTAATTTCTTATAAGTGTGTTTAATTATTTTCTATGTTATTAATAAGATTAATAATTATTATATGTTGTTTTTTACTTACATATGCTTTTATATCATACCTTCTTAAGAACAGAGATGAGTTAAAAAAGGTGTGACTTTACAAAAACAAACTGATTATACTTATATTTAATAATTTATATCAATAAAGAAATATTAAGTTAGGATTACAAACAGTTATTATTCAGGAAACTTAATAAACTCAAAATAGATATTACTTTTTTGTGTTATTGTAAAATCATGCAATTTTTACTTGCATCTCTTTTCTTAAGAAAGTATGTTATAAATAAGAGTTATTTTTTCATATCCTGAAAAATGAAGGATGATAGAAGGAAATGGAATATATTTAAAATCTACACTTAAATACACAAAAAGCAACTATTTTCATTTCAAGATAATTTTGCTTTGATTTGTTAGTGTAACCATTAAGAATGATTTTATGAAACTTTAATTCAATAAATCAATCCAAATTTTGTATGCAATATTCAGAACAGATAATTCACAACTTTCTACAAAATATGAAGAACTAAATTATCATTAATTTTGATAGAAAATTAAAGAATTACCATTTGAATATATGCAAGCAGGTTCCATTTCATATATATATCAATAGATTTGGAAGTCCAAAATATGAAATATAATATTTTGCAACTTTGAAAGTTTATTATAATTTTACTTAGAAAGAGGAGATATGGTGATTTATATAACTAAGAGAATTCACTGTATCTTAGCATGAAAAAGAATATAAGAAATTCATGCAAAAATTTTTTATAAATTTTTATTTTCTAAAATACCAAAAAACTATGTTAAATATTCCAAAGAAAAAAATCCATCTATCCACTTACATTTAAGAATGAAATCATCAGAGAGAACTAAAATAAACTGAGATAGAAAAACTAATTTGTAAGATGCATATAAGACTTATGAATTTATTAAAAATTAGTTATATTAAGTAGAATAGAATTTTAATCAATATATAACCTAGAATGTGCATGGTTATTTGATCATATTTTATTAAAGAATTACATAAAAATCAAATAGCTTGTGTTAATTTATTTTTTGATAATTCTGTTTGTCAGTTTTGAATTATTTTTAATTTGAATTTATTGTAATATCTGAACATTATATAAAAATACTATAAAATTTTGTTTAAAAACGTGATATACTCAAAATAATAATCAATATAATTATATAGAACACAAAATAGCATAATACAAATATATGCTGCAAATTTATATTTTTGAATTATTATAATACTATGAGACTATGCACTGATTTGTAACTCTCTTTGATATGTAATAGTACTATTTATTTTATATTTTTATTATGAAATTTAAAAAGGATTTTGTCTATTTGATCTTTTTCAAAATGTAACCTTAAAATTTATGTATACTGTGTCATGTAGTTAGATTAAGAATGAATTTTAAACCAATCAATTCTGGAAGGCATTGGGATTCTATATAAATATAAATTCAAAACATAATTCATCAATTAAATTATTTTTCCAAATTATATATTTGTAGTTTAAATGGTGATTTTTATTTATATAAAAATTTTGAATAATACTTAAAATACAGTAAAATGCTTTGTATATTGTATGATTGAAATTTTCATTCCATAAAAATATATAACTTACATTTAATTTTCTAAGAATAAAAACAGAAACCTTCAAAAACAATCAGAAAGATAAATAGGTTACAGTATATTGTCACTGGTTTCCTGAAAGAGTAAATTGAATTTTAAGCTACATATCATTTAGTAAATAAAAAGTATATTACTGAAAATATTAGATAAAAAATGTAATGAATTTTTCATAAGATTTAAATATTCCAGTGGCTTCAAAATATCGTATTTATATCTATTTTTTTTAAATTTAAATCAACATTATTATTCTATATTTGAATAATTCAAGAAAATTTTGTTCAAATACTGATGCTATTTTATATAGATATATATGATCTTTAATCAATGACTATCTTAATATTAAAGAATATAGGAATTTTTACATTTATGATGGTGTATGAAATTTAATTTTTTTTATGTTAGAATTGTTTTATATTATATTTATATATTCTATTTATTAAGAAATATCATTTCACTTTTGAACTGTGATCATTTCTTGATTATACATAAGAATTACAATTTTTTTTTATCACTTTTTCAATTGGAAAAGTGCATGTAATATCCTGCTTTTTAATACTATGGGATCATAACATCTCAAAAATATGTTTGGATCTTTAAAGACATGGACTTTACTATAATTTAAAAAATATCAATATCCATAAATTTATAAAAGCACATTAAACCCATCTCTTACTATTTTTTTAATATATATAGTGCTGCACTTTGTTCAATTCAAAATTATTTTAAACTTTCCTAACTGTTAGAAAATTTGATTTTTAATTAAGTTATTTTTCAAAATATGCATAGTATTTTAATTTAACTAATTACATCAATCAATTATATAGCTATATGAGAGAATAAAGTAAATATTAGAAGAAAATATTAGAATATTAGAGAAATGAAAAAGTAAAATATAAATACAATAATTTCTAACAGAAGTTTGATAAAATGATATGATCAGTGATAAAATTATAATTTACATTATATTTTTTTATCTGATTTATAAATACAGTATTATAAACTAATTTTCATTCATTCATTCATTCATTCTACTAATGATCTAATTAATTACTACTGCTATTAATATTTTCATTCAAAACAATCATCCAAAGATACTAACTTGAAGTTTAATACTTCATTTATTTAAATAAACAATTAACATACTTTAGATCTAAAATGTAAATAAACTTTTGCTTTTAAAATCATTGAAAATAATGTATACATGCTATCAATAGAGACACGTGGAAATGTTTTTAACAATAGAGATGGAAAAATCTAAATATTTTAAATGGATAAAGATAACTGCAAAGTTATTTTAAATTAAATATTAAATTGCAATGATTATAGGTTCTGTTGTCTCGATCACAATCCTATAAAATATATTTAGCATTAAAGAAAGTAAAGCAAGATCTAATTAGATAATTTCAACAAAACCTGCCATACGGGAATACGAAATTAACTCCTCAGTTACAACATAAGTTTTAATGAACTAAATAATGATACGAAGAATCCAAATTTATTATATAGAGATAACTTTGTTGTAAGTAAATTTAATCGAAGTTTTTCACATAAACTATTTTTGGTGCAAGTTTTTATATTAGAATTAAGTCTGATTCAATTCATATCAACGTTAGGCCTATTTTCTTCAAGCATTGCAAAATCAAATGAAGGCTATAATTGATATATTGAAAAAATTATTTTTTTACTTACTTATTTGTTTGAAGAGAGGTTCTTCCTTTTCTTTTATTGCTATTCATGGTGACAATAGAAGCGAAAATTGACAAAGTCTTTTTCCAATAAAAAGGTTGGAATCAATTCCAAAACATGATTAAAAAAAAAGAGCGATCAGAAGATAATTCCAATCCCAGTCTATCAACTACCGGCACACGATAAACAAATGTAAATTAACAAATTATTAAACAACTACAACAACATTGATCTGTTTTGGTGATTAAACGATTCAAAAAAAACGTTTTCCTTCCCAAAGTTGATCTTGTTGTCTACATGGCGACAACATCCCAACAACACGGCCGGAACTACTTTAATGACATCAGAGAAAGAGTGCAAAAGCCAATATCGTTTAAACTTCAATACTTTATAAACAATATTTATTATTTTAACACAGAATATCATAATAAATGTAATAATAACTAAGTTTCATCATTATCTGAAATTATTATGGCATTTTAACTGATAAGAGTGTGGATGAAAATGTGCGTCAACCGTTGCCTTTTCACAGCTCGAGGCGCCAGCTGATCGCAAGACGCCGGGTCGGGAGGTACGGTTTTGGCAATCTGCCAAGTAGGTCAACATCAGCGAAAAGAAATGTTCGTCTCTAAATCGTGTGAATATGTTCAATTCTAACTCCATCGGTACTGTACACGCCAATAGATAGATTGATTCGGCTCCGAACGAAAATAAACAAAATTGAATATCGAAAGTGATTCTAAGAATTTATAGCATTAATTACAGGATATATCTCTTAAATTTCATGCGAATTTTTATAACAATTTTATAATAATTTTTTATTTTAGTTTTTCTTACAAACAAAACATTGACTTTTTAGAACAATTTACTACATTCGTTGAAAAATGAGAAAATGATTTTACGGAATAAAATTGCACTCAAACTGATACTATAAATTTAAATTAATTATACTGTTAAAATATTAAACAATTCTAATATTGATTATTATACGATATAGGAATGTCAAAATTTTAATTTTTATTTAATATTTCAAATTTTTAAAAATTAAATTCTTCTTGAATATATAAAAATTATATATACAGTATTGTATTTTTGATGTTTTAAATAATTTAGATTTAATAAAAAAAATTTCGTTCAAATAAACAGCATTTAAAAATAAAAACTGTTTTCAGATTTTAATGAAATTGTAGTATTTTAGTATCGTTTATTATTTAATGTAACAGTTTCATTTAAAAATGGTTCTCGTACATGTTTTTCAGTTGAAATATAAAAAGCATCTCTCACATTCTAATCAGAATCCCACTGAACTACTGAACTGAATTGATATTATTATTATTATTCTAAAGAGAAATAAATTTATAGTCAATATTATTTTTTTGATATTAATTCGATATACTCTATACATATACATATACATATATACAGCATATTTTGTCACTGTTTACAATTTTTATAATCATATTATATATCAGCCATGCGTTATATTTTTTGAGGAAATATAATAATTATTTCAAAATGACATCATAGTCAGATGACTAATAAAATAAAAATTTAAATCCTTTAAAAAGTGAAAGTAAATTTAAACTTTTTTTTAAATTTGTAATATATTCTTTAAGTGCTGTATTTAATTAATATAGATATGCTTAGTTTATCCTATATAATACTGTATACATATTTCAAATTCCTTTGAGAAAGATTTAGCTAACGCTAGTAGTTCTACGCAAAATCGATATTAATATAATTACATTTTATACACTGTAACTACTTAAATCAGAATCATTGATGATAACTTATACAGTATTAACAATTTTCTTAAATTTTAAATACTGTATACAGTATATTTTATAAAAGAGAAATTTTATTAAAACTCCACTTCATTAATAGCAAGAAAAATCGAACTGTTTGCAAACAAAACAAAATATAATATTGTAGATTTATATATATTATGCTAAAATTTTAAATCCAAACTCTGACAAAAAATATTCTAACCCGGAAATACGGACTCATTCCTGTGCGAAGGTCAGAACCACATATTGATTCTATAAGGTCATAATAAATGTCTGTTTTTATTTACGATTTCTAATGTTGCACTGCGAAGTTTTAACATTTTTCTGTACAGACGTGATTATTTATTTAAATGCTGGACGGCCTTGTTCAAACTAGACCAAGCCCTGCTTTTAATAAAAATGGTAATTCGATCGATTGATAAACTTTGTTGGAACGAATAAAACATCCACAGTTTAATTAAAAAGGATACACTTTTAAAATTTATTTAACCCATTACACATCATAAAATTGGAAAACTATCTGCATAATAAATTATATATGATATATACTATAATTAATATTTAAAATTTGATGTATTATTAAAATAACAAAAATGCTGGCTTAAACTAAACTGATATTAAAGAAATTGAATGGCAAAATATAATGATCATTTATGGAAACAAATATTAATACAGTACTATAAATTCTAATTAAGTTTTCAATGAAAACTTAAAAAATCAATTACTTTTTTCTTAAATAACTATTGGCACATTCTAAATTTCAGTGTAAAAGTTAAAACAAAAATGTAAAAAAGTTATAAAAATGATCTTTTTTAAATTAAGAAAATTATTATAAAAATTATTATTATTGTTGTTATTATTTGATCTATCTCCTTTGATCTATCAATATTCATTTTCCAATCTAGCTTAAAATGTTTAATTTGAGAAATGACAGGTAAAAATCCGAAATATCGGAGATGCTTTTTTTGAAGTGGAGCTATAAAATTTAGTATAGAATTTAAAATATAAAATTTAGTAAAGTAGTAAATTTTACTTTTAAATTAATAAATTAGTAATTTTACTAAATTTATTAAAATTTAGTATAATAAATTTAGTTATGATTATGACTGTTGGTCATTCCACTTAATTTATTATTATTATTGGTTAGGGTACCGGTATTGCTCGAGAATTTCAGGTACACAATATTACATTATTTGATAGCTCTTATTCCATCATGATGTCGTCATTGGACAGTTATTAATTCTATTTAAAAACATCTAATATAATTAAAATGGCCAAGGTGTCCCGGATTTGAGTTGTTTTTCCGGAAATGAAAACTGTCCTGGAAAGTGTCCCGGATTGGACATGTAACCTTTTTAACATTTTCGCAATGGTACAAAGTTGTTGCTTCCTCTACTTTATATTAGATGACGTTATTGTTATTAACTTGCAACAAATGTTTCTACTTGTGTGTAAAAATACAGTACTATTATGGAGGTTGTTACAGAAATAGCAGATTTAAAATTCAAATTAAAAGAACGAAGGGATATGCAGTATCTACCATACATTGTACGTCACTGATGCAAGATAGATAGAAATATTTAATCACTTTGATAGGAACAACATATCATTTAGGAATATTAAGAAAATAATTGAATTTGTGTATACTTGCCAGACATCAATGGTATAACAGAAAGTTTTTTCAGTGGTGAATAAGTTTTAGATCTCAGAAAAAACGCAGCTGAATGCAGAAACGTTGAAAGCAATATTACAAGTTAAGTGCAATTTTTATAATTTCTACGCATAATTTTATAAGAATATTTCAAGCAAACGAAGATTTATTAAAAATTTCACTCTGCTAAAAATACATATAAGTAATATAATTATTTATTTATTCTTATTCATTATATTGATGGTTTATATCTATATAGTCATTTCGATATATTTTGTATTGAGATTGTTATTTTCTGTGTAGTTAATTTTTTGTTATGAAAAGAAAAATGTTTTTAATTTTATTTATTAATTTATCAGAAATATTTGTTTTTCGTAATTTTTATGTTAATAAATATATAAAAAGATGATCCAAGATATTTGAATGACTTATAACAAAAACACATATTTTTAAATAAAATAAGAAAATAGTGTCCTCACGAAAATGTTAAGCATTTTTTATTATTTTTATTTGGACACGTCTCGCATTCCAACATAAAATATCTAGTCACTTTAAGTATAATATTTAAAAAATGGCCACATTTAGTTTGTAACAAATATCCTAATTCCTTAGTACTGTACTAGGTTTATTTTCTATCTATTAAATGTTTTTGGTGGGATATCATTTATTTTTTAGATGAAAATTTTTCTAACCAGTAAGAGGGAATTTAATTCGATTGAATCGAATTTTACTGACAAGTTGTTAGTAAAATGATAAACATGCATAAAATATATTAAATTTTATCGGTTGAACGATACGACTGATAGAAGAGTTCTGGTGAAATGACCTATTTTCTTCATTTTGATCCTATTGGGCTGCATTTTTCAGAAAACCTTAATTAATATAAGTAATATTTACATTCCAGATTTGTTCAAAATCGGTTGAACGATGTAACATATAGAACATTTCTAGAGAAGAGAATCATTCTCTTCTACACTTTTTAATTTTACTCCAAATGGGCTAAAATATTCAGAAGATTTTAACTGAGTTAAGATATGTCGATATTCCAAATTTCGTCAAAAGTTTTTAAAGAATGTGATGTGTAGAGGTATTTGCAGAAAACGGATTCCCTCCCCTTCTTTATTTTGACCCGATTATCCTGAAATTTTCAAATAATCTAAGAAATATTTATATTCCAAATTTCATCGATATCGATGAAATTTGGAATATTTGAATAGGGCCTATAAGTATTCAACGATATGATTTGTAGAAGTATCTAGAGATGAAGAAAAACATTTTTTGTTGATTTTTGCAATTTTTAAACTGCTCTACTTCTATTATTAATTGGATTTGAAACTTTACATTTGGCAAGCTGTGTTCTATTGAATATTTCTCTCGAATGTAATTGTCAGATTAATATTTAACTTACGACTAAAGTTATAACGAGTTAAATTTTGGCAGTAATGACGCCTGTAATAAGAGTCAGTGACTACTACTGTATTTACATGATTTAGAGTCACTGCTCTTGATAATAGAAAACGAAAATTTAATTTTAAACAACAGCAATAAATTTATACGTTAGATTAGAGTGAATTAAAATGCCAAATCATACAGGAATATTTTTGGCGGCGGCCACTTTTAGAGCCCATCATAGGCTGGCAATATCCATAATAGAGTCAACCGCAAGGAGTTCAATGGCCCGGGTCGGAACTCTACGAATTTATAGACTTTACGGATAAATTAACAATACAACCACATAGTATTTCTATGCTATACAATTCATTGTAGCATTTAGTATACATTGGCCTTTTGTCATTTCAACATTGATTTAATCAGCATAGCATCACATCGCATGATAATGACGTCATCATCACGTGATGTGATAATATGTTGATTAAATCAATGCTATTATAGTTCGATAATATAACTGTCATCGTGATGCCGCCCATTGTTATATCATTGTGACATCATACAAAAATAAATATTTTATAACGTTGTAAATTTTTACGTCACGTTGATGTCATTCCGGTCGATTATGGCATCATCGGAATTCGACCATAACTGAAAGATTTAAATGAAGACATTTTCTCTGCCACTCCCTGGGGAGAACTCGATCTAAGATAACCTATATTACTCTCCAAGTTGTGAGAAGTCTCCATGCACAGTTCAGTTTCGGAATGTGCTATGGGAATTCTTGCGTAAGACACAACAGACAAACATTGCATTATATACAGTGGCGTCCTTAGAAGAAGGCGAGAGAGGTGGTCCACCCCAGACACCAAGCTGAATAGGGGATCAAGAGCATGGAATATTATTACTATTCACTAGATATTTGTATAAAACTTTTGGTATAATTTTCAGTTCTTAAAAATTATTTAAGAAAATATGTATTGAAAGTTAAAACTTATTTTTTTGAACGGGAGAGAGGACTAAAAAAATGCCTCGGGTGCCAAAGATTCTAGGTACGCCATTGATTATATATTATTGCTATTGTTGTTATAGTTATTTATTTATTATTTTTTTTGCATATTTTACGCTCCTTTCCAATCAGAGAGATTACGAAGAGGCGGGGCCAGTTCCAACCACGGGCTGCACCCATACCCGTGGGTGTGAGTGCCCCACCCGTGGAGAGGGACCGGATGGTGAAGGACGGAGATCGCCGGGCCGGGCCCAGCATCCCGAAAAAATTTTTCAGGATTTACCAGACCAGGGACGCGAACCCAGGTCTTCCTGCGTGGCACGCCGACAGCGTTACCACTGTTGTTGTAGTTATTATGAATTGACTGAATTGTTTTGGAATTATTCAATTTAGGCGGCGTTAGTCGAGAATTTACAATTACCGGTATGTGACAATTTTTACGTTATCATAACATCCGAATGACGTTATAATAAAAACGATAAACTAGTTTAATTTTTTTATTTCTTAAAGTAAATTTGAATATTTGGTTAATGTGAATTAAGCCATCGAATCACACAGAATAATTTTGGTGATGACCACTTTTAGAGTCCAGCACAAACTGGCCAATATTCACAATAAAGTAAGCTTGAAAGTTGACGAATCAGTTCAATGGGCCGGGACCGGAACCTATGAATTTATAGACTATAGAAAATAATTTGGTAATGAACCATATAGAAATATCATTTTACCATAAAATTAATTTATTATAGCATTTGGAATCATTGGCTTTTTCTATCCAATTTTAATTATTGATTTAGGCAGAATATTATGTCACGATGACATCATCACCGCATTAATTTTATGTCACCCATTGTTACATCATATCGGCACGACACTGACATCATTCCAAATTGGAACATCACTCTTATAAGCTTCCATTTCCTTCAGAAAGTAGGCCAGTAATGCAACCCGTCTGTTTCGCGAAGGTTCCCGCATCGTTTGATCTCTCAGGATCGAAATGTGAACAGAGACTTCCCGCAACCCTGAGATAACTTAGGCTACTTTGGATCAAGATCGCCTCAGAAGATGAAGGATTTTGAAGTAGCAGCGAAAATGTCTTCATTTAAATCCTTCAGAGCCACATTCGAATTCCGAATAACTTTATAGTCGCATCGGCGTGAGATCATCGTAACGTAATAACGGATGGCATTATAAAACGTTATTGATGATCACATAATAGCTGACGCAGCGTGATATCCCGACGATGTCATAACTGTTATATATATATGATATGATATGCTGGTAATATGTAAAATGCAATGTTTCTCTTCCTTTCTGTTCCGCATAGATTCCCGCATGGTTGGACCTTTCAACTCAAAACTCTGCATAGCAATCCCGCGGGCAGGCCCGGTTCTACCGGGCGTGCAGAGCGTGCGTGCACGAAGTCGGCCGAACATAGAGGGCGGCCGCACAGTTCTGGATTTTTGGCATCGAATGTCGCTTCAAAGAAAAACCGGCAAGGCAAACCCGAAACACAACACGTGAACCTTATGCACGAACGCAGCACATTAATCAAGAATTTTTTTAGTGTTTAGTGTTTGTTTCTACAATCTTCGTTATTGTAAAAACGCCGTTAAATATAATTTTGATTTTGGAAGTCGTTTTATCTCTAACTTACT
>WUQG02009539.1:0-11939 GCA_011317285.2 Androctonus mauritanicus
TAGTCCAAATTTATTTAATTAATTATTAATCCAATAGATGGTGGCACCATAGTTCAAATTAAATAATAATTATTAATGTACAGTTTATTTCAAAATTTATTCGCCAGGGGAAGTTAGTGCTTGTTTGGATATCGGTGATTAATCCCCTGTATGGTTTACTAATGATTTAATAGCAATATATTTTAAAATATTATATTAAAAATCTAAATCTTTATAGCACAAAATGATTTTATATTGAATGTTCAAAACATAATTCAAAATTAAGCTATACGTTGCTATTATCCTTAAATATCATAAACAGCTTACATTTATAGCTTGAAACAGTTATGACGCATGTTTGATTAGATGAGTAATAGAGCTTAATGAAGAAAATATAGTTTGTTTTGGTATTGCACTTAATGGACGTTTTGGATTTATTTTCTTATTAGATGATGAACGTTACTGTGTTTGGTTTCATTTAATTGAAGCGATTTAATTTCTAATAGCTTTCAGTTATATAATCTAATGGATTTTTTGATCCATTTGATACAAAATCGATATTAAGTGTATGTACTGTATGATCTATGTATTGAAAATCGGTCTTTTGTTAATATTGCAAACATCTATTACTAGTTTGTTTGTTTTCGCTGCACTTAAGTTAATGGACTACTGTACTGCACTTAAGTTAATGGACTTTGATTGTTAAATATTCAGTTGTTTATCAAATTACTTTCTTGAATGATAATGGAAACACATAAAGTTAATTTTTTTATGAAAAAATTAACTTTATGTGTTTTAATTGTAATATTTTGAATATTACAATTAAATTGAATATTTTTTTTAATTGTAATATTTTGAATACATATATTAATGTTAAATTTATATTAAAGAAAAACAAATATTTAAAAATAACTAATATTTTCCTTTTCCAATTAATCTCAAAGACATGTGTTAGTAATTTAGAATTTATGAAAATAAGAATTACTATTATTATTACAGAATATAGGAAGGAATGAGGAATTCTTTGGATCCAAGAGAAAAATTTTATAACAGTCACACTTAAACATTTAATAACAACTTAATTCTACTATCAAGTTATATATAACCTATCAATGTAAACAGCACCGTTTCTTTATATTTATCATTGAATATTAAATCATCTTACAACTGTTTTCAATATTAAATAACATAAGTTTATAGTAAAAAGCAAATACTCAATCGTTTTGATATTCTATTTATGTTTTAAATTATTTAAATATAAATATTGTATATGAATAATATATGTATTACAGTACTTTTAAGTTTGTTTTCGCAATATCTTGAAAATTAAAAATGTAAGGCAGAAACAGTCCAATACAAAATTGTTGTCTTTTGACAGCTGTAGCGAATTTTTTGTCAACAGATGAGCCATTTTCCAAACAGTGGTGACACATCTGTTCTTCTCCATCTGTTAACCTAAGTGAGACTATAACAACCCTACAAAGGCCGCCATATCTGCGAAGAAGTCAGCCGGATTGTAGAGATCGGGAATGGATGAGCCAGTCCCAACGAAACGATTTTCTAAGGAGTACAGTCCGCAAATTGGATCTGAATTCTCTAGAACGAAAAGTCGAAGTGTTTCTATGCGGCCAATCTGGTCGAGAGATACCAGACTTAGGATCGGTATGCATCCAAGATTTTTCATTATAATTCGAATCTATTATAACTCGAAACACGATTTTTTCAAGATGCTGTTGTACCGTAGACTTGCAATATTTCAGGAAAAAATTCTTGGATTGAAACTGGTAAGTTTCTTCACTTATCAGTTTCATTCCAAGAATTTTTTCAATCAGTTTCAGTTCAATCATTCCTTCACTTATCAGCGTTATATTCCGATATGGTTTAGTCTCTTTCTATTTCGTTCTTAAGAGAGCACAGTAAATAAAACCATTCCAATGCTCATCACAGATGCGATAACTCTTGATTCGAATCCGGTAATCAACTCTATGCCTCATTTATCCTTTTGATTTTATAACTAATAAGAGAAACTTGTGAAAGCATATAAAATAATCCAATTATTTCTTACTTTATTAAGTGGAGTGCTTGATTAAATAGAAAAATAAAAAATATAGTGAATTCTCTGCAACTAGTTTATTCTTTTTAAATTATCTATGTTCGATTCCTGCGATATAAGCAATAAATGATAAAATAAATTCACAAATTAAAAATTATATGTTGTTTACAATAAAATAAATATAATTTCAAATTTTGTAAAGTTTGTATTTACTTATATAAATTTTTATTGAAATTTTATATTTGCCAATGTAAATTATATATTGTTCAAGAGATTATATATATTTTCATAATGTGTTATCAGAATTTAACAGGACTAAATAATATATATTTCAGAGATTAAATATATATTGAAAAATTTAATCTTTGTTATAAATTGCTATTATTTAACTTGAATTGATACAAACTTATATGTAACAGTGGCATGTCTTATTTATACATTTAGAGTATCTATAGTTTATCTTATTACATATTCGATCACATACTTTCCATGAATTTCCACATGATACCTTCAGATCCAATGGATAGTTTGAAGTTTCTAAAATTAAGAAAATAAATAAAATTTTATTATTTTTATAATATTAACACAAAATAAAAATTTAATATATTTCTACGATAATAATATATGAATATCAAATGCCGATTAAAACGAAAAACATGTAAAATTTTAAATGAGCTTATACTGAATTTTTTTTATTCATCAGAGACCATAGAAAAAGAACTTTCCAACTCCTTTGAAACCATATTTATTCATTCAAAAATAGAAAAAGTCACTTGTAAAAGTCAACTGTAAAAATCGAAATCAACATAGCTTTCGAATTTATTTAATTAACAGAAAGCATTAAGTTTAGAATGAATACATTTTTAGTCATCTTTAGGAAGGAAAGTGACTATTATAAGATCAGACAATGATGATCTTACTACCGTTGTATTCTTTCCAACCGAAATTTGCTGAGTTGCAGGGCTAACTTGTAAGAACGAAAACCATCATGGCTGCCCACTGAAAAATTCCCACTTAACAAAATCTGAAAGAGTTGGACGGAAATTGAATTCTCAAAATGCAAAGAAAATATTTTACCATGTGGCCACTGGGATAATACTATTAATATTTTATGAATTAAACAGTAGTTTTTTTTATTAAATACAGAAATTATATCAATAAAGATAATCTGGACACTGAATATTTTAATTTTAAAACCTAAAGGAAATTTATGAATATTATTAGCATTAAGTGAGGGCTAGTAGGTCTATATATCTTTCTTATTTTAATATGTATATGCTGGATAGAATCTTTTAATCATATTTAAAATCTGTTCTTTTTTAAATAGTGGATTTTCAAATTTCTGAGATTATTATTGAACTAATTATTAATTTTTATGAAATTTATCAATAATGTTGTGCCATTGAAAATAATATACTGTATATTATATAATAATTAACTATTAATTAATATATTAATTTTGTATTCTTAGAGAAATATGATTATGACTGTGATTTATTTAATTGAAATTAAAGTTCCAGATTTTTAATAATTACAAAATAACGAATATATTAAGAAAAAAGCAATTTATTTTTTCAAGAAATGCATGTAATTTATGACTAAATCTTCCAATGCAAGAATGCATAGAATTTATATAAATCTTAATATTTCTGTTAATTAGAAGAACAGAAAACCATTATAATATCTCTGTGTTTACTGATCATTCAATAATTTATTAACAATATTTTTTTGTGATATTCAAGATTAATCTTAATTATTTTATATATAATCTTATAATTTTGTTGAAATTTTATTTCCTTTTGATTATATAATTTCTGATTGTCTATTTTACTTTAATTTTTAGAAGTTCGATTAAAAATGTAAAAATTATATTGCGTTTATATGAGTATTTGGAACATTCAGTAATAGAAAATTTGATCATTATCTTCACAATTTATAATATTTTATTAAAATTTTTATTCAGCATTTGATATTATACAATTCCTAGTAAAGATTAAGATATTTTTATTATTCTGTGCAAAACAATAAAAAATAAATAGAAAATAATAAATTATTCCTTACCTAAACACCACATGAATGTACTTAAAAGAAAAATGGTCAAAATAATCCACATCATAGAAGGTATTTATTCTGAAATGTTGTTAATTTCATGTAAATTTATCATATAAATAATTATATTGCAATTCTTAAATAACTGGGATGCTCAACCTATTAGAAGTCGCAAATAATTTGAAAGTTTGCTACACATCCTAGGCTATACAAGTATTATAATTTAGACAAGAATTCAGAATCAGCATTCAGATAACTTAGTTAATGAGAAAACTGAGCTTTCATGCTTAGTCAAAAACTTATGAAGGAGTTGCTATATTCTATTTTCACTGCTATATGTAGTCTATATATATTTTTAAAATATTTTTTAGATGCTTTGTGTTCGCGTGCCACAATTAAGGAATCGGCGCGCCAGAAATAATCAGCGAGAATGGATTGAACACACCCTGATACACAATATATTAAATGAAATTATAAGAAATAATTAGAAAGATAATTAGAAATTGTGACATATTGAAAAAAATTCGTGGAAATTCTTATATAATCGATTTTAAGAAATGTAACTGTAACTATATTTAAAAAAATAATAATTTTGAGTGAAAAATATTTTCTTAAGTAAGTTTAATTAAGTATTAGTGATTTCTAATTTTTCAAATTTCTCAAAAAAACTCAAAATCAAAAGATAATTTCGGTATAGGAGCAATCTCATAAAAGTGATATAGATCGATAAATTATTATAAATTAAATGAATTTCCTAAATAGCCCCTTTCCGATGAGATGTAATTTTTGGAATATTTTTTTTAAGATGCTATAAAAAATAAAATTTAAAATCCCTGCTTGTCAGTGATAATAAAATTGCATGTTGAATAGTTGTGTTACTGTTTGCAAAATTTACTGATTTAATTATATGATTGTGATATATAATAATCGCAAATGAAATGACTTTCGGCTATAATGACCTACTGAGCTATTTGGACACGTCACGAAAGAATAGGCCTATCCTATATTCTTTTGAGAAAGACATTATCATTTATTTCTGCCGATTTATGATAAAAACCGATTCAGCAATATTGTTATTTGTTATTAAATTCAAATTCGAATATACAAGCGTTTCAACTCAAGCAAATTTGAAGTACATTGGAAATATTAATGAAATAGTATATACAGTATTAATATTTAAAAATTATTTCATTATCAATTTTTTTTTATTTTATATAAAAAAATATGTTCTAAAGGAAAATGGGAATGAAAGTTATTCACCAAAACTTCCTAAAGAATTCCATAGTCTATAATAATATTAGTATATCAATAAATCTGACTAAAGAATATATTTAAACATAAAAGACTTCTATTTGAATTATTTTATAAGTAATAATTAACATATTTTCTCCCATTAAAACTGATTAAATGCTATGTTTACTGTACATGATTTTCAATTAATAATATTTCAAATTTCTTATGAAACTTGCATTCAATAATTCGTAAAAGTTAAGCAAATTTTATTAAAATTAGGGGAAAATTTAATGGATATTCATCGTTTATATAGCTGTTAAAAACATAATTATAGTTTTCAAAATTAAATAGAACAAAAATAAATTATAGACTGCTATTTGATGATTTGTAGTAGCAAAATGAGTCAATTAGCATATTTTTAATGCACATGATTTGCTTGTTTTAATGAACCTAAATTTCATACATGAATAATGTGTTTTAATGCGCTACATTTTCTTTAAATCTAATAATAATTGCTGCTTTTTTTGCATTAACTTTTATAAAATTCAAAGCATTCTACATTAAACCTACAGAATTTTTTATTTTAATAGAAATGAAGCGCAATATAATAATTTTTTAGTTATATAAATAAGATAATTTACTCTGCTGTGATAAATAAGAAAAAATAACTTTGTTTAAAAATTTCAGAAAAATAAAATCCACTACAAAAACCTACAATTTTTGCAAATAGATATTAAATAATTTTAGAATAACTCTTTGAATATCTATGTAGTCCAATATAATTTTAACTCAGAAAAAGATGTTCTTTTTACGGTTTTTAACATGAAAAATTACCCTAACTAGTTCATTTAATGAATGATAATACTACAAAATTTTCCAAAAAAAAAAACATTCCATCAAATATACACAAAATAATAAAAATATCTTTATATTCTTATTCAATTTTTAAAGCATTAAATTATTTTTTCAAGAATCTCTAACAATAAGATATTACAAACTTATATGCTAGATATGGCGAATCAAATTTTCTTTATTATAAATGTTATTAAATGTTGATTGTGATAAAATATTTCTAAGTTAAATAATTATTTTTTGAACTTGGGATAGGACAAATGTAGTTACTTCATAAATTACTAATGTCATATTTATAAATTTAGCAATGTGATAAAAACACATATATTAATTACATACTTAATATATACAAGAAAAATACATAAAAATTAAATTACCCTATAGTACTTAATTAAGATGTTAAGTAACATGATCGAAGAAATGTCATAAATCAGAAATTTAAACTTTAATTTCGGAAAATCGAATATTATAAGTACACCGATACATCTACACTCATTATCAAAATTTTAAATATCAAAAAAATTATAAATTAATTTAAAATGCAGTAATTAATGTTACCTATTTTATTGGAAATATTTTAAAGCTTTATTCAAGCAATATAATAAAATGATTACGTGTTAAAAATCAAGACTTACTCAATGCATCTTTAAACAGAAAAGTCTCCGGTTTAGATATCTAAACCTACTTACATTTAAGGAAGGAAATAATTAGAGAAATACTAAATTACAGGATGCAATATTTATTGATAAAAACTGTATATATTTTTCATTGTTACTTTAAATAAATTAACAAAAATTACTTTTCAACTTTATATAAAATATCTGTTTACATAATATAAAATAAATTTTAAAATTAGACATCGAGTAAAAATTGGAAATTTTTGGAACTTCCTGATAAAAGAATAAGTAATTAGATATCATTAACAAATTTATAAAAATTAAAAACAATTAATATCTTATAATTTCAATTAGCCACAATCTATATCCATGAAATATTTGCTACCATCTTGGACCATTTGGTGCTTTTGATCAAACACAACATAGTATCTGATAAGAAGCTTCTCAGTAAAATTACATAGTTTTTGTAATTAAAAATATATGTTACGAACTATTGAATTATTATGAAGTTAAGAGAAACGATTTTTTTTTTATCTTAATCATTTTTATGTTAGATATAATTTATGGAATCAGAATATTAAACACCTAAAGAATATTTATAATAAAAACTGATAGCTCTATATATGTACTGCATATAAGAAAACACAGTAATCGTTGTTTCTTAAATGAATAATTTTATGTGTAAAATTATATGAACATTACTAGTAAATATTTTTGGAGTGTCATACGACTATAACCTTTGATATTAATAACTCTGTTATTACAAAATAATATAAACAGTAACTTTGTTATTGTTAGTTTGATATATGTCATTTCTACTGCCTCAATCTTACTTTTAAACATGATTTTACTGAATAAATATGTATAATTTTATTATTATTATTTATTATTATATTTTATTTAGTAGTTTTACAGATTTTTACGTATATAATAGAGTATCAATTAATTTAGTCGCACTTATCCGAGATTCCGTATTAACCGAACCACATTTCTGATATATTAAACATTCGATTTAAATGAATTCCAAATTTGACAAATACTGTACAGTGTACACTGCTATCAATTGCAGTTCAGCCTGACCTAGATCTCGATTGCTATTTCTAAGTTTTAAATCAAATCTGATAAAAACAATTAATAATAAAAATTTTCTTGTAAGACAAACTATCAAGTTTTATTATTAATATTTCTGCCAAATTTAATTAAATATAAAAAATATAGGAATAGTAATCAAGTTCCAGATTGGGGTTGGACAAACAACTGATAATAGTCAACATTATAGAAGCTGTTAAATCTGAATTTTGTTAAATTGGATTATTTTACTGCACTGACTGTGAGTTAAGGATGTGATTGGAATGTTTTTCGCTAGCATATGTTTTAATAACATTTAAAACATTATATTGAAACCAAAATTATTTATGTCATTTAATAGAAAAAATATAATCAACGACAAAAAATTACTTTTTAAATCGAAGACGATGACAAAGTAAGAATGAAATCAAGATTACAAACAAACAAGGTTATAAATTTATATTATTATATATATTATTTATATATAATATATATATATTATATATATATTGCTAACAATATAGTTTTATATGACATTTTCTTCTTGAAAGAAATTTCAGAGAATAATAAAATGTTATTTTCACTCTAAAATATTTGCAACTCTAAAAACAGTACATTAAACAGAAATATGAAAAAGTAATTTAAATTTTTTTGAAACTACTATAATTAAAATATTAATATGTTTAAATGAAATAAATTGATATTTTCTAACCAAAGAGAGAAAAATATGTGAAACAGTCAGATATTGAGATATTTTAAATATACCGGTAATGTATATCAAGGAAGATTACTTAAAAGAAAAATGTTGTAAATTAGGTAAAAATAAGGAAAAGTTAATTAATTTTATGAAAAAATTTTTTAAATATCTGGTAATTAAATTATTTATATTATGCATGCGAGGCATTATAGCTATAAAATCATAAATTAAATCGATGGAAGCATACAAAATTATGAATTGATTTTTTAATAAAAGTTGATTTAAGATCGGCCGCACATTAATCAATATTGCAAAATCCGATCGCATTCGACATCCTACCAAATTCGTACTTATAACTTTCATTTCGTACTCATCGCAACGACATCGACACCTCCGATGAAAAAAGAGGCGGTTCGAATAATTCTGAACGTCAGACATGTTAGATATTTGATGCAATTGGATATGTGCAGCGTAACCATTGGAAACTCGAGTATGTGTATTTAGATATCATTATTCACTACACATGCTTTTGAATTATATTAAAATAGCATGTAAACACATTAGCATCTCGTCTTTGCATGTCACCATTACTAGATGGGAAGTAAATATTAGAGAAATGTTGATTGGCTGCGAAAAGAACGTTATGAATGACGTCGATTTAACTTCGACGTCTCAGGAAATGGTCACCTGATAAAGAAATTACATCTGCGTCAGATCACAGTTGATTATCATTGACTAGTTTGAGGCATGCGTAATATTGCATTTTATTAAAATTCTCAAGAAGTCGATTATCGATTTGGTGCTTTTGTGTCGTTCTATCCATATTCTAAATTAAAAATCTCATCTCATCATTCATACAGGATATATAGTCTAAAACAGAAACACACAGTTTTTTGCTGAAGCAATTTGCATTCGATACTATTCTATTTAATTTTTTTATTATACGAAGCAATTGATTGACTGATTTGGATATCAAAGTTTCATTTTGCTGAGGTGCATAACGAAAAATTGAAAATTCGTTGTGCCATACAGAGGTATTTAAATCTACTGCCATTGATTCCTTGAAAATCTCGTTTTCGAATTTCTTTAATATATTACAGATGCAGAACTAGAGATTTGATCTCGAATTCTTCCAGCGAAAGCTAACATTCCTCGGATCGGACGTATAATCAACAGAGACTTAGAAATATTTGAAACCTGAATTAAAATTAACACAAAAGTTTATAAATTTTACTACTACTAAATGGAAAATCAATCAGAAGATTCTTGCATTGTTTGCATAATCAAACCATTTTATCAAATGTTAAAAATTTTCGCATTTGATTTTTTAGAAAACTGTAATTATGATGCTAAATCTTGCAAGAAATCAGTTCAGAGGTTACGAAAGATACATATTTACATGATAGATATTCTTTGCTTCAGTCATGTAATTTATACAATATTGATGATAATATTCCTCGAAAGAATAACATTTCCATGTCAATCCTGGGCTAATCGGTTCGGAAGGGAAAATAAACTTGGACCACTTATAAAAGTTACTTTGCTCATATCATTTACCACAACCACATCATTATTGCGAAGAAGAAAAGTCCTGATATCACTGAATATATCCAATTACAAAGGCGAAAAGGAAAGAATAAAGAAACTTCAGATTATTTTCCTTCGCCTGAACTTAACATGTAATATCCTGCTAACAATCATTATATACATTTCTGTCATTAATAATTTGATCAAAGAAAAGTACGGAATAGCGGAATTTCTTATTTGCAGTCTTTATATCTTCCTTAACGAATTTTATTTATATATACCTGCAATATCCGTGGGAATGTTTTTATTCTTCTTCGCAATTTGCTTCCGATGGAGATTTCAATCGTTATCAGAAGAATTGGATCATTTGCTTCATAAATTCCAAAAAAAGATGCTAACATATAATAAAATAGAACTCTTGATGATAAAGCATAGAGAACTGATAGAACAAATATATTATCTTAATAATACTTTCCAAGACGTTGTATTTCTTGTATACAATTCCACAATTTGGCTAATGGCTTTAGGATTCAGTATTATGATATCGTTTAACAATGATGCAGTATTTAATATAATTATGAAAATACTCGCCGTTATTGGATGTTTTATGTTTTTAAAATGCAGCCATATGGTTTCCAGATTATCATCAGATGTTAGTATCAAAAAATTTGACTTAATTGAACAATAAAGTATCTTAAATATTTTGCTATAAAAATCTTTAAATTATATAATAAATTTGATGATAATTATTCTTTTCCCTTATATTTCAAATTATTAAAATAAATATTATCAGATTATAATTATAGTAAATATATATATAGTAAATGTATTTTAATAAATTATAATCATTTGAAAAAAATTTATATAAAAATAAATGTTTTTTATAATTTTCTTTTAATTTAATTTCTATTATTAAAAATTATTAGGCTTACGGATCATATCAAGAAGTGAGGATATTTGGTTCAATGAATATTTGCATCACAAAAAAGTTAAAGGTAAAAATAATATTTTTAATTTAAAGCATCTTAAGAAAAAATATAATGATTTTATTGCTTTCATTAATTGAATTTTTATTTTATTTACATTTAGATATTAAACTTCATGAAGAGATTTGGAAAAATTGCGATCGGTATATCATGTGGAGGTTGCTTTATCATAACTAAAGATTTGCCCATTAAGGTATGTATACACTTGCGATTTATATTAAAAGTAATAAATATAATAATTATTGATATAATAATAATTCAATAAATATAAATTCTTATTTATATTTTAGATGGGTGAAGCAATAGAATCAAGTTTCTCGCTCATATTAAAATTGCAGCAATCTAACGTGGAACACAAATGTTCATCACTGAATTCTTCTATTTATAAACATTTTTAACTTATTTTTTTATTTTACATAATATCATATGCTCACAATCTAATAAAAAATATTTGTTTGTTTCACATTTATTTGTTTGTTTGTTTTAAAGGACAGTAGCATGGTTAATATTTATATTTGAAGAAAAAAATAGAAAAATTAATGCTGGATTAAGTAGAGAATTTGAACAATGCAGAGATCAAATTGTTAGAGAGGCAAAAGTTATTACTTACTAATAATTACTGTATATATATATATATAATATTAATCTGTCTTTTAAAGTGTAATATATTTTAAAGCTGATAAAATATAAAATTGTGAAAATATTCCAGATCACTCCCTGCAGTGATCGAATTAGCCAGCTAACTCAAATATGAGAAATAATCACCCTACAAAGTTTGGTGCCGATAGATCAAACGGTGTGGAACCTAAGTGGAACAAACAGATAGAAATAATGGGCAAAATGTGTCCCACCGTTTAATCCGATTTTGATTTTTATAC
>WUQG02009550.1:0-11936 GCA_011317285.2 Androctonus mauritanicus
TAAATGTAATTAAGAAATATGATATATAGATTTTTTTTCTTAAACAGTGTATACATTTTTCTGGCGGACTCTGTATATAACTATATTTATTATTAATCTCAGCTACCCAATTCCATAATTCCTGATTATGCATCATGAGTTTTTTTGAGTTTGAAATAGAAATTCGCATCATTCCTTTATATTAATGCTAATTCGTTACAGTTGTTGGAATTCTTTTTCGGATACCCACAGAAAAATAAACAACAGAACTAAAATATAGCCCAGTCCTCCAATAAGAAAATTGATCCATATTCCATGTACTACACTACAGAAAAGCTCTTCTTCTTTAAATTTTTCATCTTTCGACACATAAGGGAATACAAAAGCAATCACCATAATCTGAATCGAGATTAGCAAAGAATTAACAATAAATGAATATAGCAGGGAAAATACGCCAGCATTGGCATTATTATTTCTTGTTATCTTTCTCGACGAAAAACTGCGCTTCTCAACTTAATTTTCAGACTGTTATTGTTACATTTGATAAAAGTGAAAACGGAAGCATAATGACATGCCCAAAGAAATAATGCCATTTTTATTATGACAACTCCACTTTTCAAATTCTGATATCCTTGAATACAAGGAGCTTGGACATTCAGTCCTGGAATCAATTGCCATAATAAAAGAAAGACATGGACCCAAGCAATTAACTCGTTAAATTCGAAATAGACATTTTTTTTAGTACTTTATGCATATGAAACGGAAGATTACGGTTAATATAGCAAGAGGTGTAAGGTTCGACAACATAGATTGATGCCATATTTAGGCAAGGCAGTAAGAAACAACACTAGCAAATCGAGCGTTATCGACTGGAATACATTCTTCTTATGGCCTAGTAAAGAAACTTCGAAATTATTTTATCGATATAACAATATTAGTTTAATGAGCAGAATTTAATGGCAGAAATTATTCAGAGTTATTAATTTTCTTAAATATATATTGAATAATAATCTCCTCCTCGTATTTAATAATTGCTAATTACATGTTTAATTATTAAGGAACTTAAAAATATAAATTAATTATTTGATAAAGTAATGAAGAATTATCCTTAAATATTATATTTTTTTCAATTGCAACTCATATTAAAAATATTTAGTTGCATTTAATAATTAGATATAGGAAGAATTTGATTAATAACTTATAATTCAATGTTTAAAATTTTCTTATGATTAGTTCACTAGAAGTACAGTGTCTGAAGAGTTATATGTTTTCAAATAGTGATGGCGGATATTTTTATCTTTAACTGATTGCAGATTTATTATCATTCACAGTATGTTTTTCCATTTTTAGGAATTAGTAACTTTTGTAAATAGCCAGTAAATAAAATAAGAATTTCTGCAAAAGAAAATAAAATAATAGTTCGAATAAAATAATTTAGATTTCGTTTAACGTGCATTTTTGTTATGGGAACCTATAAGCAGTGTTGGATCACCCATTAAGCACAACTAGGCACTAGCCTGGGGCCCCGATAATTTACGGCCTCCAGAAAATTAATTTTTTTTTAATTGAACAATAGTAAAAAATGAATTAGTAAAGTGGTAATAGAAATTTTTACGCGAAATCGATTTTATGACATCACCAATGATTTCTGTTCGGAAATACAGAAAAAAAAACTTTCTAAAGACATTATATACTCTTGTATAGATTATTGTATAGTTTTGTTAGTCTACTGTGTAGTCTCTTTTCAAATTGTGATGTTGTCTATATAATGTTATTTCAAAGTTTAATTAATAATAAAATATTTATAATTTAATCCAAAGCATAGTCTATTCTTTATACTTTTCTTATGTATATATATATAGCACATTTTGTTCTAATAAGGGCACCGAAGAATTCTAGAGCCTAGGGCCTCATATGTAATTAATCCGGCACTGTGTCTATGCATTGGTTAATGGCTAATAATAATAATAATACTATCAAGCAGAACTGTCAAAAAAAATTTGATATATATATCTACTTTTAGTTCATATCAACATTTTATGAACATTATTATTGTTTTTATACTTAAAACTATTCAGTATTTTATTTAAAAATTAGAGTATTTTCAGGGATAAATTTTTGGCTTTAGAACCATCTGAAATTATAACACGAGAAGAGATTTAAAATTTTTTTTTTGAATTCTTGTCTTAAGAGCAGTTTTCAAGAAACATGCTTATATAATAAAAAATGACTGTAAGAGTTTTAAGTTGGCTTTTTATTGTCAAAATAAAAATCAACATTCTGCTTGATAGAACAATAAATATTATTAAATGTTTGAATTATTATTGAAAATTATATAAATTTAATTTCAGTGTGTTAGTATTATATCTAAACTGAAGCAGATTATCAAATCCCAATTAGCAAATGGATTCTATACATAACTCAAAATTGATTTCGACAGATCCTGACGATTGTAGTTCAACCATAAAAAGAATATATTTCATGGAGAAAACAATTACAATTTGTAAAAAAAAATCTAAATTAACTTCAATATGCAAATCAGTTGATGATAGTAATATTATAAAAAATAAATACTGTATATTCAAAACTAATTTGTTAAATCATGAATTATATATTTTTGTCTTATAAAATGTTGAAGATCAATGGTTAATTTGTTAAAAATATTAAGAATTTTGGTACTATTTTGGTTCTAAGGTTTTATGCAGTAAAATATAATTTTAAGAAATTTTACATAAATCTAAATAATAGTCCATAAATTACATAATGCAAAAGATTTTGTCTACTTTGCCACAAAATTTTTTACTCTCCAATACCACACTTATAGCTTTTTACTTAGTATGGCTAAAAAGTACTCAAAGAAAATATCAAGATTCAAATGATAAAATGGCATACTATCTCAAATTGTTGATTTTGTTTTATTCTGTGTTCATGTGGTAAAGGAGAAAAACAAACAAAAACATTATGTCCATATTCTTGTAACAGGGTGGGTAGACTTAAAAAAAGAAGAAAATAAGAGAAAAATAGAAAAAAACTGATGCCACCAATCAGATGGCATCATATATTCCTATATCTACACTATACCAGCTTTCTCTACAGTCAATGTTTTTTCATACAAAAGATAATCCATATGTTATTCTCTCAGATACTCATCCATTTGTTCTTTCCATTTTTTCTTTAGCCTTTCTCTTCCACATTTACTCTCCACACATCCAATATATATTTGCTTTGTTAATTGCCTTTCACTTATTTGCTGTACATGACCAAACCATCTCAAAATTGATTTGCATACTATTACTATCATACTCCTTTTCACTTCAAATTGTTTTCAATGTTTTGTCATTCAAGGCACAATCATATCTCATCACTCCAACTACACCACTCAAATGCTTTCTATGTTTTTCATCCCATACCCAGGTCTCACTTCCATATATCAATGTTAGAACCAACACACTGATATACAGCCTCCTAGCATTCCTTGACAGATTCTTATATCTTGTATACTCTTCTTGTGAGTGCATTTTTCCAAGTGCACTCACAACTTTTAATTCAGCATTTGCTCTTCTCATAATTTCACCATCAATGTAGCCCTCTCAAACTTACTTCCTAAATATACAAACTCATTTATCTATTTCAGAATCACCCTATTCAATTCAATCTCACATCTTGTACATTTTTCATCCCTCTCAAACACAAATATTTTTATTTTCTTTGCTTTATTCTCATCTGTGTTTCCTTTGACATGCTTCATTCAATTATGCAACAAGCATCTCCAAACTTTGTTCACTCTTGGAGAGGAGAACAGTGTCATCAGCATACAACAGACAGCATACTCTCTTACATGCTTTCATTCCTAATTCACTCATAACAGTTTCCCCTCACACATGCATCTATGTATAATTAAATAGCCACAGGAACATCGTACACCCTTGTCTCATCCTTTCCTCAATTGTAAACCCTCTGATATGCCTCCATTTACTCTCACACTTGTAGAACTGTTAGCATACATTGCTATCATTGCACCAATCAATTTGTTCATTCACACCATATACTTTCAGCACTTTCTACAGATTACTTCTATTCACTCTGTCATATGCCTTCTCAAAATCTACAAAAGTACAGAATAACTTCTTCTTCACATGAAGATATTTCTCCACAATCATATGCATTGAGAAAATCTGATCCGTATATCCTTTTGCACTTCTGAAGTCACATTACATATCCCACACTTTCTCATCAGTCACCTTTTTCACTCTCTCAATTGTAATCTTATCAAATTTCTTCCCAGTTAATTCAGCAAACTTATACCCCTATAATTCTTGCATTCACCTCCTTCACCCTTCTCCTTATAGACTGGGACATTCACAGATTTAATCCAGCCACTTGGAACCATACCTTTCATCCAACATAGTTTACACAGGTATTACATCCAATCCACAATAGACTTCCCATCATATTTCAACATCTCAGCTATGATTCCATCAATGTCAGGACTCTTACCACATTTCAAACTACCAGTTGCACTCATAATTCTTTTCAGTCATTTGCTCATCATGCTTTTATTCATTTCTTATATTCATCCTGATCTCTTTTTTTTCTCCTCATTTCTTTCTCCAATAAGTTTGTGAAACTCATGGAAATACTCTTTCCATCTATCAACTAGCCTAGATTTATCCCATAACATTCTACTATTTTTATCTTTCATACTGGATACACCCATACTTTGTTCCCTTCTCAAATTTCTCATATACTTCCAGAAATTTCTTTTATTTTCTTCAAAATCATTCTGAAGTTCACAATTCTTTCTCTGGCCATGCTCTTTTTACTCTCTTTCACTATCTTTGCACATTCTTACATTTCTTATAATCATCTGTCTTCACATTTCTACATAACATTCCCAAATATGATTTCTTCTCAGCCACAGCATTGTCATTTTTTCCTACTTATTTTCACTTCACCAACCACTTCTTTTGCAACATTCACTATATACCCTTTAAAGTGTACACATTCTCCAAATTGCATATATTCTCATCCAGTTGACCCAACTTTTTGCACATCTCATATATCTCTGGTCTCATATTCAGATCTACCACTTTCATTTGCATCTGTACTTTTTTCCCTCCTTACATTTCTCCATCCCCTCAATAGATTCACTCTAGAGATCATAATATAGTGATCTAAGTATCTCTTTGCACTTCTCATCACTCTTGAGTCCATAAGCTAGCCTCTCAATCTTTCATCACATACAATCAAATCAATCATACTCCTCTGATCTCTCTCTCAATTCCAGTTATATTGATAAATGGTCTTATGCCTAAAGAAAGTATTTGAAACAAATAACTCTCTTTCAGCACAAACTTTCAACAGTTGCTCCCCACTGTCATTCATTTTAGGATCATCATTTTCTTAGTCAATCCTTCCATTCCATCTCTCTCCACACCAATTCTGTTATTCAAATCTTCTGTCACAATCACTCACTCAATGCTACAACTTTCATATATGCATCATTCAAGTCATACCAGAATTTATCTTTTTCATTCTCACTCATACCATCCATAGGAGCATACACTATTATCAGAAAATCAGAAACACACACACTGCTGTTTTAATTTCATCCTTACACATAATATTCTGCCATTCTCACACACCTGTAATTTAAATTACACTTTTTGTTCTACTATTATCAGCACACCCACAACCACTTCTTGCCTGCTCATTATCTTTTACTCCAGACCATATTCCTTCAATGTCATTTCTTACAAACTCAAATGCACATCCTTTTTTGATATGTTTCATTCTCATATCCAGCCTATATTTACACATTTCATTCACAGCTTCTTGTTCATTCTCTTTCACCTGGCTATTCACATTGCACACACACAATCTCCATTCATACTTCTTTTTCTGTTCTCTTTGTCCTTTATCCAGTTCAGTTTTAAATCTATTTATAGTCTGGTTTTCTTTCCTTTGAGCTTTGAAAATAATAAGTAAAAATTTCACCATGTTGGTGACTAGCCAAATGATGGTATAGTCTGGTGAAACAGCTGCCCTCTAGAGCAGCAGTCAGCAACCTTTTTGCTAGGAGGGCATATTTCAGAAATTCTGAAACTCAGCGGGCAATCATGTCTCAAATTATTTTTTGAGACCAAAAACAAAAAGGTTAAGCTTGATATATTTATTACATATTTTTAATACATAAATAAAAAACAATCATAAAATTAATAATCAATGCAATATTTGATGTTGTAATGTGACATAAGTAGAATTCCCAGTTCTTAGACAGTTGGCTGTTGGTGATGAGAATCCCTCACCACCAGCAGCCAAATGCTGCTCTACATTTTCACAGAGAAATTCTACCTAAATAAAGCATAGCTACAATCTCAGTCTCTCACTGTTGTTCTCACAGTGGTTTTAGATGGATGACAAAATAACACTTAAATTATGTTTGCACTTATTTAATATTTAGAATTTAGAGGCTCCAAACAACTCCAAGTACCATTCTGTTAGACTCCTAACTTTTAGCCATTATGGCAAAGTTGAATTATCAATAGCCCAGAAAATCACTAGAGCATGCAATCCCCCTTGCCATGTAAAGGTGTGAGCCCAAAGAGAGGGGAAAAATAACTTTTAAATAAATTTTTATTACACTCTTATGTACAAATAGACAATTCATCAATAATAATGTGCATGCAAACATTTTTTTGTGATATCACAATAACTTTTAATCTCTTCTCAGAGGCCTTTATTATAGAATAACAAATTTAAAAAGCCTTTCCTGCCATAAATTATGTAATTTTTGGGTACCTCCATAATTTTTTTTTCTTTAAAGTTTTAGAAATTGGAACCTGATGATGGCTTCACTGCTTCAGGGAGAAAATATTTTTATTTTAATTGCCACAAGATTTTGAGGAAAATGTTGATAAAGCAAAACTATACTGCAGATACCCAAATTTTCTCCACATATGAAGCAATGTTTATAATCCCTGTATATTGATCGGTTTTCTCCATATTTCTGATTAAGTAATAATACCTGATATTGTGGAAACCCCAATTCAGCAATCCAATTCATAACATCATTCAGATTCCATTCATATATACATTTGGGTACCAAATTCTCGATATGTTGTTTTAAATATTTTTCATTTCTCTTATCTGCACACTTTTCTTTCTTGTTGTCTTTGTCAGATAGAGGAATTCCGCAAAATCCACATACAATATGGATGCATTTATTTGGAACTGTAGATTCTTTAACATAATCTGAAACAATTAAAATTTTTTGCATAATTGCACTTAATAAGAAAAAAACGTAAATGTTACAATAAATATTTTTTATTTACTACGACACAATTGTAAACATTTTAAAAAATTTTTTATAGTCAAAAAATTTATAAAGCAGAAATAAATTATTCTAATTCTCACCATCAACAAAAGCTGTCTTTTCATGGAACGGCATTCTATGTTTTTAAAACTAAAAATTATTTTTAAATTGATTCTCATTAAATTGTGATGTTTAGTACATCATAAATGCGTCATCAATAATAAAAATTATCCATTTCAAATATGTAATACAAAGATTATTATTATTACTTTGTATAAAATTTACAATATAAAAATTTTATAACGTTATTATATATTATATAATGCTATAAAATAAAAAAACCAGCATTTACTATATCATTGATGAATATAATATGTGATTATTGGAAAATAACATGTTATAATTATGATCCTGAATTTAATAATAAAAATAATTTCATTTTCTCTTTGTTTATTTATCTTATTCTTTTGTTTGTCTTTTTAGCTACATAAATTTACAATGAATTTTATCCATTTAACTGGCAGTATAACTGGATTGCGTAATTAATAGTTTTAAAATTTTTCAGTCACAGTCGTCTCTATTGGTTGCAAATTGCACGAGGTCAGAATTTCATCCATTCACGATAACGTATTCACGCTTTTTGTCAGTTAAGGTTTCTGTCTTTCTAGAAGATAACATGGTTATTTTAATTAATTATTTCGATACAAAAAGTGAATATTTTCATGTAACAAAAGAAGTTAACATAGAAAATCTAATAGATTATATCAGTAGAACTAAAGTAAGTAACATTTTATTGTGTTTTTTGTTTTTAACTTAAAAATTTATATGAAGAAAATAGGCTTAGACAATGGAAATCAGCTGAGATTATCGATTATTTTTGTTTCTTAGACTTTTTCACTTTTTTCAAATATTTAATTCAAATTGTTAGTTTAAATATTACATCATTTCATACTTTTTTGAAAGACATTTCGAAGGTTTTGTATTGAATAAACTTTTCTTATTTTTTGTAAATATTTTTAATTAGTTTTTAAAATGTCATTTCTTGAATGTATTGCATATACTAAAAATAGACAAATATTTAAATATTTTTAGATCAAATAGTGTACCGATCAAATTATCAATTTGAAGATACTTTGTTTATATTTTCATTTTCTTAAAAATTTACTGAGATCCAAGTTCACAGTGAAGTTGAAATGAAGCAAATACATGATTAGAATTTGTATTGATTCTGCACAATTACCTTTTGTATTTATTAATATTTAACCATTGTTATGATTTATATGCTATATATGATATAATTAATACATATTTGTAATATGACAAATGGATATTAGAGTTTTGATTTTTATCAAAAGAGTTTATCTTTCTTCTAAGCTGTTTTGATATTATTGTACAGTAATTTTCTCAATTTGATATGATTTTATAAGTCCGCTGATTTAAAAATAATAACTATGTCTAAAAATGCACTACAAGCAAGTACCACAAAAGTTTTTAATTGGTATTTGCACTACAAGCAAGTACCAATTAAAAACTTTTGTGGTACTTGCTTGTAGTACATTTTTAGACATAGTTATTATGGAAGAAAGCAAGTGGTTCTGTTTTGAAGTGTTTTAAAAATAATATAAAGAAAATTGAAAATTTTCAAAAGAAAGAGATTTATAGATTCCATGATATATGATTTTATTACTAATACAGCAGAATGTTGATTTTTGCATTTTTTTAACATATTGAGAGAAGTAAATTTTAATTCTGTAATTTTTATTGATCTAGTAATCTATAGATAATACAGTTTGTTAATGTCACTTTATGTTGATTTTTGAATATGATTTGTAAAGTATACCCAATAATATTTTGAATCATTAAAGTTTATACAACTTTAAAACAAGCACTACAGCAAAGTATAAAAGTTTTACATGGTAAAACGTTTTCGAACATTATACGTCCCTAGTCAGTACCATATATATCTAACCTAAACTATTAACATAGAGTATTTTCAATGTTAATAGTTTAGGTTAGATATATATAGTACTGACTAGGGACATATAATGTTCGAAAACGTTTTACCATGTAAAACTTTTATACTTTGCTGTAGTGCTTGTTTTAAAGTTGTGTAATTAAAAGCAAAGAGTTTAACAATCTTGATTAAAATTTATTTTCTGATACTATAACTACAGGTAGTTCTCATCTTTATGAGTTAATTCAGAACTGGAAATTGCTTGTAAAGTAAGAATTCATAAACTAAGAATTAATTTCATAGACATAATATTAAAATCTGGAGTTCCATTCTCAGCAATGCAATTTGATCATAATAAAATTAAGTAAAGACCTACAAAATCAACAGATAAATTATTATTTAATCATAAATTATTTAAAGAAATAAAAATATAGCCATTAAAATCAAACCTATTATAATAAATTTCATAAATGTTACAAAATTATTATTAACTGATAAATAGATAATTTTTTATACAAATGAACTGCTGCCTTATACAAACTGGGAATGGAAGTTATTTATATAGTATGCGGATAAAACCTGAGGGTACACTATTACTACATTTTGACTACTATTTTAATTTATTCTGATTTTACAGCAGACAATGGAGTTTTGCTATAAATCCAATCACAGTTTCTGTATAGATATGTATATGGTTTGGAATTCCTTTCTATGAATGTTTAGCATTTATTTATTGCAATTAATGTTCACATTTTCAATTTTGTTTGACTGTTCATATTTTTAAAAATAATTCTTAAATCTGATAATTCTAAGCAAGAATTAGTAAATTCAGAGAACTACTGTGTAAATTAATGTATTTTGTTCACTGCATATGCAAAATGTTGCAGTTCGTTCATTTATCTTTAGACAACACAAAAAATTGCTCATATTTTGTATGTTTTGTGAAATTAAAATATATAATTTAATATTGCCTCAATTAATATTATTTCATTCTTATGTCATGAACAAAAACTAAGAAACTGAATTAATAAATTAAAACTTTTAAAGCAGTGAAATTGAAAAAAATTCTGTTTTCTTACATTTTTTTGCATTAGGGGTAGAAAACAAAGTGAAAACTTACAATAGTTATAGATGGGTAACCATGTTTTATATGAATATTTAAAAACTATACAGTATTGTCTATGAACACCATAGTTAATATAGTACACAAAAAAAATTATAGTTGATAGAAATTTTTTATTTTTATTTCTAGCAGTTAGGTAGGATACAAAAAAAGCTTTATTACAATTATTATATAAACAAGTGTTTTCAGTCTGTTCAACTCTCATCAGCTGTACATATACTAACATATATATATTATATAAGGCTTTAATAATAATAAGAATTAAACAGAAAAAATTAGATAGAATAACACGAGATCTATAGATTTGATTCAAAATTCAAAAAAAAAATAAATAAATAAGTTCACCTTTCAATGATACAATTTACTTTCAGACATTAATAAATAAAAAATTATAGTATTTTATTATACAGTAGTATGTTATCATTTTAAAGTAATACAACCATATTCCTATTTTAACATACAACAAGCATTTGTTTGAGTCATCTTATTTGAGATGTCTTGAACAAATGCTTTCTGCTAGCTAATTATGGGAATGACTGGATTTGTTACATGGAAATGTTTGGTTTTTCATCCAGAGATCCTGGTATTAAATCAGTTCAGGCTTCATGGAAAATTTTCATGAAGCCTGACTTTTCTCTATCCTCTGTCGTAGCAGTCCCCAAACTGTTTTAATCACACATCCACTACAAGAGATAGGCATTTTGATAAGCAAAAAACTGCACACTCCTGAAAATGTTTTGCACATCTCTAAGGATACACACAAAATACATTTTGGAACCAGAACTATAGTTTGGCTGACCTCCAAACATATAGGCAACATATAAGACTAAAAATGCTGAAACATTTAGTAATCAATGAATAATTGAAAAGTATCACTTTAAAAAAAAAATTAATTGTATGCATAAACAACATCTATGAATTTCAAGCTGTATTTTAATAGATTTTTAATTTTCTTTAGTCATAAAATATAATATATATATATAACAGCTATATAATATTTTACAATTAATGTTTGCAATTAAATCATGTTTTTATTTCATTCCATTATTGAACAACAAATTAATGTTTATCAGAAACATTGCCATCTCTTCTAGTTCAAAAAAGCATTCAAGAATGTATCCCACCTTTTATAATGTTATGTCTAATGGGATTTTTGTTTCAGTTAGTCATGATTTTTTGGAACTTAACATCAACATTAAACAAGAAATAACTACTATATATATATTTATATGATATTAAAAACAAAACAGTTTTCATATATTAATGAATCATATGAATGATACAATCAAACTTCCTGGATTTAGCATTGATACAGTAAACTTCAGTTTCATAGATTAATGGGGGAAAGGGTGTCTATTAATGGGGAAATCTATTACAGAGAAAGTTTTAAAAATATAATTTTTTCTTCTAATATATAAATTTCTTATTCATAAAATGCAGTTACACTCGCACGCACACTTACACACACACACTTACACACACACACTTACACACACACACTTACACACACACACTTACACACACACACTTACACACACACACACACACACACACACACACTCACA
>WUQG02009561.1:0-32609 GCA_011317285.2 Androctonus mauritanicus
TTTTTAAATTTTAAGTTTTAATGTATTTTTTTCAACATTTAAAGTTAAAATAAAAAGTTTCATTTTAACGTTAATCTTACTGTGCATAATTTTTATCAACCCCCTTCAAAAACATATAAACGGGGTTCTACTGTAATTTGTACATATAAAATTAAAATTTACGAAAAAAAAATCGATTTTTAATTAGTAAATTTGAACAAAGAATCTTTTAGCATTATTATACAAAAAGTAAATCAATGTCATCCAATAAACAGCGCAATAAATTTGTAGTGGGAAAAATAGTTGATTCGCCATCTATCAATATTATAATAATTAAAGTTTATTAAGTATTATGTAAACTTCGAAGCAAAACATACCACTTGATTTTATGTATCAATTTAAACTCAACTAAAAAATTACTGTTTTAACGATACATCTAACATATGAAGATCATTAAAAATAAAAGAATAAATGACACAAATGTAAATTTTATCATATAAATTCTCAATCAATAATTTGATAGCATAGCGTAGAATATAATAAAATTAATTAATTAATATAATAAAATAGCAAATTAAAAATAACAGGCTTTAAGTTATAAATTTTCTTATAACAGACTATCATTTTTTTATTTCAAAGATGGCGCAGAGAAATATATTTTATGCGCCATCTTTTTTAATAAATTTTGTTAAAATAGAATTAACTTATTTTTTTAGAATTTATTAGCAGCTTACTGTAAGTTTTTGTCATAAGAGCAATTAAAGAAAATCAATCTGATTATCAAAATATCAAATCAACTGTTTTTTTGTTATAGAGAAAATTCATCGTAAATTTAATTTTATTATTATATGTTATATTAATGTTAATACAGTATAAATGTTATTATTTAACAGTTCAGTTGATGCAAAAAAATGTTCTAATATATGAATTATATTCAATGTATTTTAGTTATTCATATTACTTTCATATGAATAAAACATAATCATTTAAATTCAATACTGTAATATAATTAAAGGCAAAATGAGAAATCTTCTGCATCTGAAGGGTGCACATTTAAAGTAACCATCTTAATAAAAATACGATGGCTAACCCTTTTTATTATTTACTGTTAAATGTTCTTCTTGTATCAAATAACTGCAATTTTAATGATATTTGTTAATAATGAAAATTAAGATCATTATTCAAAAATTACGAGAGATAATTCTGTAAAGGTCGGATTCAATTTTCCTACCACATTAAAGCGAGTTCCATAATGATGCCCATTATACGCTAGAAACAAAGAATAAACATTAATTAACACCAGTTATGAATAAATTTTAGCGTTAACATAATGCAGAACTCAAGGATTTACGGAAAAACATTACTAAATAAGGTTAAGTTAGATTATATTAGTTTACCGGCAGCCGACATATCAGCTTAGAATATTCTATACCAACGGCAGCCATTTTTAGAGTCTATAACAGGCTGGCTAATACTCATGATGGGGTCAATCAGAAGATTGAAAAATGAGGTTCAACGACCTGAATTCGGATTCCTCCTGAAAAATTAGAGGTGTAGGACTCGAATTTGAACTCGGTCCTTCAAGATGGTAAGCGAATGCCTAACTACATGGCGATCCGCTTGACTACCAATAAATAATGCGAATTTTAATTTTGCACTTTCTGATGAAAATTGACATAATATGTAGTAATGTAAAGTTTATCATTGTTGCAGCAGATTTTGACAAGTCATCTAAATATTTTACATTGCCAAATCAATTCAAGAAATAGAAAGAAACGGATCTATTAGGAATCCATCACAAAATGAATCCTTATCCATCATCGGATCGATCGAATTGTTAAAGGATTGAAATTTAAGAACCAAACCCTGATCCTATTGAAAAATATAAAAACTAAATCTCAGGATTCGATCCTAGAACCGTCAGACAGAAAGCTACTGCTGTTTCATGTGGAATTACAATAAAAACCAAATCGGTTTGTCTCTGATTAGTTCGAATAGAACCATTTCAGCTTTCTCTAATTCCATTTATCAGTATTGAAAAAAAAACATTAAATCAAAAATTAATATCGTTTTTTCTCCATCCGACACCCCAATAAAAATTTTGAATGAAATAAATACAGTAAGCTTCAGTATAATACGCTCTCCTATAAAGTGACGAAAAAATTGCGACTAGTACTCATACAACGCTATAAACCAGCGATTTTCAACCTTTTGGGTTCCGCGTACCATCCAAGAATATCAAAATTTCTCCTCACCATTACCATTTATAAAAAATTTCGGCATCAAAATAAAAAAATAGGTAGGCAAATATAAAATATTTATTTTAGTTTTTTGATAACCAAAATATAATTGTCATAATAAACGTCAAATATTTAAATTTATTTAGAAACAAAAATCTATTATTATTACTAGCATTTCCAAAATTATTACATAAAAAGTCTATATAAAAAAGCAATCAAAATATTACATGAAAAATTTTTTAATTAAAATTAATGAGAACCTTGAACTTTTTCGCAAAACACAAATTTTTAATATCAGGCTCTATGTTATTTAGTTTTAAGCGTATATTATAAGCTCAGTTTTAATTTTGTTCTACATTTGTTTTTTAAATATAATATTGTTAAAAATCCTTTTACGCATAAAGAGGTGGCGGAAAATGGCATTAAAAATTTAATAGGTGCTTTAGCTGCAATTTTCTTTAAAATCGTTCTTTCTCCAAATCCAAAAATTTACGAGTGTATTATTTTTAAAATCTTCCATGTTGCAAGCATGACATCAATTTTTCATGATGAAAAATTGCAACTGTAGCGTTTTTTCTGGTTGTATGAAGAACTAAAAACAGTGTTCTTGAATTATAATTTAACATTGGATGCCATGGACTAAGTACTCGTATCAGTTCATGTTCACGGAATTTTATCACGGCCGATTGTATAGTCGGCTATGATTTTATAGCAAACTCCAAACTAACGTATAAGGACAACATAAAAACCATTGCGTGGGAAATTGCGCACTATGGCGCTAAAATGGCATATGACCTAGATTGCAATATATTTGGACATTTTTGTCTATGACAAAGAGCTGACAAAGGCAATAATCGATATAACGGAGATATAGTTTTAATTTCTTTTTTTATACCAATTTTATATTAAAATAAAATTGGTATAAAAAAAGTGAAAGATAAACTATTTTTGAAAAATTATTTAAATATAATTTTTCAAAAATAGTTTATCTTTCACGTACCACCTGTAAGTCCATCGCGTACCCTAGGTTGAGAATCACTGCTATAAACAGTTATCCACTGATCCACTGCTATAAACAGTAGGATAAATTTTTTTAACGTTATTTATAATATCCATTGATTGTAATAAAAACCAAACGAAGTTTATTTCGTTTCCATGATAATTTTAACAACTTTTCCGTCGGGTTATACGAATCCGCGTTTTCGGAGTCCGTATTATATACCAATTGTATATAATATTTTTAAAAATTTAGTTACCTGTATTCTGTTTTTGTTTTCTCTTAAAAGAAACCTTCTTTAAAACAAGTTAATTAACACTATACATACAACAAAATCATATTTGAAACTAATGCACAACTCATTAACAATATGCGATCAGTGTTGGAACTCATAGACAAGTTTAAATTTGCATAAAATCGTCTGATAATGTATATCTCGTATAACACGATTTCTTATAACGCGATACGTATCCTCGCGTTGTACAGGAATCCGCTGTATTTAATAATTTTAAATATTAAATTTAAAACACTATTAATCTGTTTTAGAATTTTCTTCTAGCCTGACATATGAAGTTTATTCACTTTGATACAACTTTATATTACTACTATACTTCCTTAATGGTACCGGCGATCCATCTTATTTTTATATCCTTTGTCCATAAGTTATGACAAGACAAAAAAACCAAGATAGGCTATACATCAATCTTATAAACGAAGTGTAACGAACATGAATTTTTTTTTATCAAGAACGATATCAAGGAATTACAAGTATAATGCAATCAATATTATCATAATATAATCTATATTTAAAGTATATATAAATATAAAATTTATATTTTGCATGCATGATTTTTATATAATTGAGATTTAAAGGCTGCAGATTTGATAGATTAATCAATTATATTTTATGAATAAACAATTATTAATGCTCATATCTTCACATAAAATAATAACTTACATATTGAAATATAAGTTTTTAAATTATATTTTATTTATTTGTATGTTTTTGATCTAGAAAAACTCTGATAAAAAATTTTATGTTTAATCAAAACTTATAAATTTTTAAACTGTTATAATCGATAATATATCATTTTACGAAATTTGAAAAATTACCACATTTTATAACAAAATAATATGGAATTTAAATTTCAAATATTTCGAAACATCGAGTAGATTAATCAGAAATCTTTCAACGATAAAATATTTATAAAACTGGGAAAGACGAATAGTTTACTTTCAATTTTAAATGCGTGAAAAACTTTTTAAGAATAATTATAATAGTTAAATTTTTATTTCCGATTTTAAATGCTTAATTCTTAAAAATAAAATTAATTTGTGAAGGTTTTGAGATTTTAATATGAAAATTTGCTAAAATTAAGTTATTCTGCTATTTCCAAAATCGGAATTTTTTCTTATTGATATGTAATTCTTGGATCCAAAACAACAAAATGCATAAAATTTATCATTTCTATTGAGCATTCCTAAAAATAAAGTGAATCTTATAAGATTTTGATACTTTCTGTCCCTCTAATAATTTTTATACGGAGGTTATATCATTGAAAATGATCTCAGCATCATGCTTTTCATCCCATACGCTGTTTGTCTGTGTTTTCTCTTTAATAACTTTTGAATTAATTGGTAAATTTTTCTGAAATTTAATATAAACACTGCCATTGGAGTTGACCTCGACTTCATATTTTTTAGTTCCACAATGGCTGCCATATAACGAAAGCAGACGGATTATTACTTTTTTTCAGAACTTCTATATAATATTAAAAAATAAGATAGAAAAATAATAAAAATAATTCGAAAATTTATTTTCATTAAATAAATGAACATCCAAAAAAAGTCATAGAAATATTATTATTCCTGTTTCCAAAAATATGATAAATCCAAAATCATACTCTATAAATAAAATTCGTTTAATAAAAAAATTAATTTTCATTTTTAACATAATATAATCTTACTTATTAAAGAGAATTTCAAATATATAAATTTAAAGTTTTATTCGATATCGTCAATTAAACTTTAGACATCTGAAGTTGTTACAATGGCGGGTATCCACATATTTTATTTTACGATCAACTTGATCCCAACAACTGCGATATATTGGATGCTTCAATATAAAACAAAATATGAACTAGATGATAGACTCACAAAAATGTTAATATAACTAAATGTTGCTTTATATCAATTTAATTCAACACTATAATTTCCATGTCCAAGAATATTGAAACTAATTTAAGGACAATGACCACTTCTGGATTCATTGCTGAATATTTTACTAATCTTGAATATTACTATTTCCTACATATCCTGTTTTAATATTGATACTGCATTTCTTCTGTTAATATTAAACCTATTTCATTTTTTAAGATAACATATTAAATTAATAAAATGTCAGTGTTAAGAATTATAAAACAATTTATTTTTCTCTATAATTAATCATTAGATAAACTATAGCACATTAGACTTACAGGAAACAATTGTGGATATTTTATCAAAGATGCAAATTTCTATAACTCATAGAAATTTTCGGAAAAAGAATTTTTCCCGAACTTTTCGGCCAAATTTTCCTAAAATTTATTAAGATATCGTAATATTTTTATGAAAATTTCTTGGATCCTTTCAGAATATGTATGAAGAATTATCATCACTGTATGAGTCATTGGCTCCTCTCGAGTTCTTAGAATTGTTTTCTGATAATTTTGCCAACTGTTTCGTATGCAGTCACTTTTTAAAAATAGTAAACTTGTTCGTTCATTTCCGTGATTTTCATGTATCGCATTTCGATGATACATTTTGATTATTGTATCAGTAATTTCGAGATAATTTTTTTAACTTATTTACAGTAGTAATTGTTTAATGACGATAATGAAAAAATGTGTACTAAACCGATTAAAAGATTTATTAATACCGATAAATTTAATCAATTATCTCTCTTTGTACTCCACTCCTTAACAAGATATGATTATTGGGAATATATATCTGTATTTTTATATTTTGATAATAAGGCGGATCATGTGTCGTTGAGTCATTGATAAGTTTATTCTAGGAAAACCGATGCATATATTAGGAACAGAAAACTTTTGGAACCCTTTCCGTCTTCAAATTAACCACATGTAGTAGTTTTTAATGATTCTTTGTTTGTAAGTAACCCGAAATATCACGAAATATTTAGTTTGATTTGCTGCCAAACACGACGAGAATGTCGGAGCCAATACAATAGAAACAAAGACATTTCTACTACAAAGAAATATATATTTTCTTATATAAAAGATCATACATAGAATTTAATGTGCTACAGAATAAATGGTTGTATCAAAACTGGAAGACATGTCCAAATAAATGCATTTATTACCATCATTTTTTTTAAATATCAGCTAACATCACTATATTTCAAAAGCGGAAGATAAAATCCTGAATTTAGGATTTCAGCTACCGTTACCATCGGTGGAAAAATAAGTACAAATAGGGCTAAATAAATAAGTACAAATTTAAATATATATATATATATATTTATAAATAGAACGATTTCATCATCTCGCCACGGATTCTTTCAGTGAATAATGGAGAAATTCCACACACCACTCCTTCACCCCCATTTTTTCCTTACAGCATAACGGATAAACTACAACCGACTTGGCTACTTTTGAGCAACTCTCGCAAGTGTCCTTCATGTCGTTATCATTTAGACACTTATTCGGTCCCTTTGCCGTCCGGGCTATTTCGATTAAATCCAATAGATTCTGTAAATCTGAAGGACTAGACGATGGTATAGGATTAGTCTCAATTAACGTGGCTGCCAAGAGAAAACAGGCCGAATAAAAAACCAGGCATCGGAACATCGTGTCTAAAAATTAAACAGAGTTAATAAACTAATTATTAATTTTATTATTTTCAATTATTTAATAAAAGCGAATTTTTGGTTTTGCGTTATATCGTATTAAATTAATTAATAAACGCTAACTTACCTTTATTCATCAGTGATGTCAAGTTTTTCGACAGCTCTAGAAACTTCCTTTTTATCGTCTGCTACGAAGCATCTCCCTCTACTTCATCAGCACAAGTCTGACGTCACGTCCAATCAACTCTCGTAAAAGACCGGATAAGGGGGTTGACGCTAACGGGATATCCATCCCAATCCACGAATTCGAACATGGCATTCAGTGAAAGTTTTCTTGCTGTTTGTCTTGGAATCTCAACTATGCACTCTTCCGGTTTCTCTCCGATATATAAACATTCTTTCGACATTGACCCAGTTCGACTCATCATTCTATTTGAAATGAAGACGAGGAGTCCACGTGCATGACACACTTACTTTTTTCAGCTAAAATCAACCGTCAAAAATTATTTTAAAATTTAATTCACACTTTTTTTAAATTGCAAAATTCATTCGATGTCTTTTATAAGTGTCAATGACAATAATCGTCCGTCTGTTTGACAATGTCTAGTATATCTAACGTCCTTATCTCTAACTTATGACATCATTTTATCTAGTATATCTCAATTATTTCCGCGAAACAGTATTGTTCTTTCGCATCTTAAGCTGTCGACCTTGTCGACAATTTATATAAATACGAAATATGTCTATACGTTCGTTTAATCATTATATTCGAATAAAATTGCCGTAAAAATTAATTTAGACGTCGTAAAAATTTTGGAAGGAAAAAAAAAAATATTTTATTGTTTAATTCCATTATTTGTTTCAAACGATATTATTACAAAGTACTGCTCTTTCTATTTTTAGTATGCAATAGTTTTAGGCGAAGTTACTTCGGCGTCTGCAAACTATGAAATTTTGAGTGTGTATATCAAATTTAGTTTCGATTTTAATCCATGAAATCTTCTCGTTCCTGGATTTTAAATTGTTTATAATTATTTCTGTAACATTATAGATCCAACCGAGACCTTGACCTAATTACTACATTCATAATCATCACTGGGCCAATCTTCACACACACTTTCACAAGGTTATTTTGATCGTTATCAAAGGAATTGCTTATGCTTTATAATAATCTTATATTCAGAAGGAAACGTAGATTTAAAGTTATCATTCCTTATCAATTTCTTATAAGCGTGCAATTCATAATTAAGAAATTCCCAAGTTTCAAAATAATGTATGTTTTAAGAGAGTTGAACGTCACGCATTCTTCATAATAATGAAACCGTTTATAAAATAAACAAATAGCTGTAGTTCAGATGTTAATCAGTTAGAATTTGCTATCGTTACTAGATACATCGCATTTTTTCAACTGTCCGTTAATATTTATAAAATACCGACGATATATAATTTTGACTTACTTTAGAAAAAAAAAGTTCCGCCATCTTACCTCGATCGCAGCGACACGTCGAATTTTATATTATTTTCTTTTTTTTTGTGAATCGATAAAACTCCGAAATTTGCAAAAAAAAACTTTTTTTTTTTTAAACTGTACTTTTTATTAGATAAGAAATTTATATTGAAATATTCAGATAAAATCATTTTGAACTCTGCACTTATAGGAAACAAGTAAACAGGATCGAGTATATATCAAGGATAATGAGGAACTAAAGTCGATTCATTTTCTCATAGCAACAGCTTTTAGATCAAAAAGAACATTTTCAATAGAAAAATCTATTTTTAATGCTTTATCATAAATGGTTAATACGATTTAATATAAATTGCGAAAATGAATTAATAATAAGTTTTGATTTTAGAATTATTTCCGAAAATATAAATCAAATTTTAATGCAGCTGTTAGCATTCGAATAATAATAAAAAATCTAACTAATAAACAAAATTTTAATACCGCATTTTCTTTTCTTTGTTTTGTTAAAACTAATTCAATATTATATTAATTCTTAATAAATTTTAATTCTCTAAGATCGAAAACCATCTTGTACAAAGTTTCACCATGATAACGATAGTGTTAAGTAAAAAAAATTTTTAAAAAATCTAAAAAAAATCTAATATCAGTATTTATGTTTTTATTTTTATGTTAACAGAAAGCTACTATTAATTAGAGAATACAGTTAAAATTATATTTTTGTCAGTATATAAGCTATGAGTGTTATAAGGAAGTATGTATACAGATTAATCATTTTAGATTCCTTTGAAATTATCATGATCGTAGTTATTCGGAATAATCGTGATCAATTGTAATTTAATTCTTGAAGAAATTAGCTTGAAAAAAGTTAAATAAAATATAACAGAAAAAACTTCAAGTTAACCACAGTTTTAATACACAAACATCATTATTTTTTCCCTTTATAAACATGAGCTTAATGATTATTATATTTAATCTTACATAATTGCATGGCAATAACATAATAAATTAAATATCAAACACTTTTAATACGATAGAATATCGAGAATATAAGAGAAAATTAATAATAGATCCAATGATTCTCTGACATATATTGATATTGTTTGATTTTTTTCAAACTAAAGAATATTCCAGAAACTTTTTGCACCAATCTCTTACGTCATTCTTGTTTTCGCAACAGTAGGGAAAAGCCACATCGCTCTTGGTGAATTTTTCACATCTCTCGCACAAGTCCCAGACGATATCACCCGGAACGCAATCTGCCAAAGATCTTCTGGCGATTGCCATCTTCGGCCAATCTAAACTTAAGTTTTCCACGAATCCAATCCAAGCCATCGTCAGCAGCAACACGGATAATATGAGAGAAATCTGTAAAGAAATACAGGAAAAAAACTGCGAATAAATTTATAAAGATGAGAATGTAATCTTACTTTCGAATTAACTTAATTAGCCATAAAAAACAATTACAGAGAGCGATTTATGGAACTTATTTTAAATTTACAACATTATTTTAAATCTTATCATTAAATTTGATGGATTCGAAAACAGTTAAATCATCATTAATTTTTTTTCATCTAGCCGATTGTAGAGTTTGTTGACCTCTTTCCCTTTTTGATAAAGTTGGCAATGATTCCTTCCGATAATTGTGGTCGAGACTCGATACATTGCCAACTTTATCCGAAAAAAATCATTCATGAAAGTATCAGTAAACAACTTTTCTATGTCTTAAGCAAATTTTGAAATTATAATCCACTTATTTGAATTTTAAACTTTATAAGGTTACACTGTTATAAATTGTAAACCGATTATTTAATATGCGAAGTTCATTGCAAAATTCTACATGGAGACAGTTATCGAGACTAAACAAATCAATCTTTATAACTTAAGATGACAGCCTACTTTAACTAAAGGATGTTTATTAATTGCATTGGCAAAGCAATAAATGATTACGCAAAATATTTTTTTTACATTCCTTATATGGGAATTTTTAAGAATTTTGACATTTAGTAGAATTATGTCTGTATATTGTATAGAATAGTCAAAAAGATAATGTGCACCAATAAAATACAATACTATACTCTGAAAGTCTAGCGGAGCAAATTTAGAATGGCTAAACAACTAAAACCGCATTTAAAGAAGAAATAATGAATTTCTTAAACAATTATGATTAAAGTGCGTTCGATAACCTCTGACTGGAATGGTACGACCTTCGATAAACATAGATCTGATTGACATAGAACTATAATGATGTTGTTCTTTCGACGCAATCCGATTGAGATCCTCCATCACCTTCTAATGAGAATACATTTGACATGTGCGAAGTGTTGTTATAATTCTGTAGCTTATAAATGATGTAGTGCTCTAGAATGAGAGAAACTCTGTAGTAAAAGTCATCCTAAATTGGCATTAAATAAATCTTGAAAGCCTAATTTGTTGTGATGTGTCGGCATAAATAAAAAGCTATAACATTATTTTAAATCTTATTTTTTGTATTATTACCCTTTGTTATATTGTATTTTTTCCACTTAATTATTTGTCTTTTAAATAAAACTGTTAAAAAAATACGATAAGAAGTATAATGATTGTAATAAATTGTTGTTGTTCATTCTTCAGATTCGACTATATATTTATTTTTGTATTCGCTAAGATTTATAATAAGTTCATTTATGAGTGTTTTATTCGCTTTTGTGGATAAAATTAACAATTAGATTAAATCCAGTCTAATATTTTTTGACATTTTTTTAATATTAAGAAAAAAGACAAAAGAGATATTAATCTATAATAATAATGTGATTCTTGATATTTTAAAGTACAATATTAGAAGAAATAAAGATATTATTAATGATATATACATTTTTACATAAAAGTAATTTTAAATGAGAATAATATTGTCTACGTTCCAAAGATATCGTCTTAGTAAAAGTTCGAAAGGTTGCCATCTTGAAATGTATTATCAGGAATTTCAAAGATTGGTTAATACGAACAAGCAGTTCCGAAAAGAACCAATTACCTACTTACCAAACGTGTCCAATCTCTTTCGGAATGATTAGAGATTTGCACTTAATATATAGGCCTATTATCAATCTGAAATAAGATCCAAAACTGACTTTTTGATAGTCCAACATTCGGTCTATATCATTTTTATAAATGTCGGACGTTTAAACTTTTCAGGAAGAAACTTGTAAAGTTTGACATTCGCTATTTTTAAATAATTAATATGTAGCTTCATTCAATCTTATTGCAAAGTAGCTTTAACGGGGCCGACAAATCAACTGAATTTTATAAGAATTAATTAAATAGTTCAAAAGTTATTGGGAAGAAATCTAGAAGTTTCAATAGTTCATTTTTAAATAACAGAAGCTACAGGGTTAATTGCTGCATAATTAAATTCAGTTCTTTGGCTTGACTGTCATAATAAATTTCACAAAAATTCAATAATTAGTTCAATATATCTTAAATGGATATTTCAAAGTTTAAACATCCGCCATTTTTAAATGATTGTAGCTGTAGGATTAAGAGACGAAGCGTCGATATCATCTTTAATGACAGAACATAACTACAGAATTTAGCAAAAATCTATTAATTATTTCTAAAGTTATCAATGGAGAATACACAGTAGCATGGTGATTATTTTTCCTTCGTAGAATAGCTAAAAATTTTAATGCTCTCAGTTATTTTACATCTTCAGATATTTTATACATGGGCAGTTGGACAAATGATTAAAGACTAAAAGTAAATTTTATTTAAAAAAATCAAATTCCATGTACGTTTCTATTTGTAAAATTTTAAAACTGGCTGCTATAGAATCTTTCTTCATATTTCTGTAATAAAGTTCTTTCAGTTGTAAAATATACGATTTCGGCCAACAGTGGCGTTTTAACACATGGTCGAACCCGACGACCGCCGGAGCCATCGAGTTTTAATGAACCTCATATGTAGCATTATTGTTATTATGGTACAGTATTATTCCAGCTTTTCCTATTTTTTATTTAGGGGACCCAATTATTACTTTCGCTGAGGGCCTATAGCACACTATAGGCCAATAAATATGATCTAGACCAGGATTTTTAATCGCGAACCTGCCATAATTGTTCCATGAATATTTGTTTTTGTTATAGTATATTCTATCTAGATTACATTGATACAAAGAAGAAACATTCATACAAAGAATTCGTTACTGATACAAAGAAGAAAGCATTTTGTTTGATAGACGCTTAGCTCTTTTACATGCTTAAACAAATTATTGTGATTTTTTTTTAATATACGAAATTTATTTTTTAAAAGATGCATTTAAATGCCTACATATTCAAATTTTCTGTAAATCTAGAGTTCATAATAAAAACAATAATGAAATTGTTATCAGTGTATAAAACGCAATTCGGAAATAAAAGAATAGAATATAAGTATGGGTGAAAAGAAAATAAAAACATTTCCCATAAATCGATGGTAAATAAATATGATTTAAAGCTAAATTAACACCTAAAAATATTAAAAATTTAACCGATTGTTTATATGAAAGTAAAAAATCATTGAACTATTAATATTGATAACAGATTATACGAAAAAAGTTCAAAACGTATCAATAAATTCCTAAGGTTCGTGTGATGATTTCATCGATGGATGATTTTTATATATTGTTTTATTAAATAAGAAAAACAGGCCGAATATATCGAAAATCTTCATATAAAAATATCGAATTAATAATTAAAAATTGCACTTCACGCAAAATATTGCTAATACAAGTAATTTTCGCATAGCTAAACCTTTTCGAGAAGTGATGATTTATAATGATAATTACAATGCTGCCATCTGTTGTTCACTACATCATTTAATTTTTTTCGGATTTATTTTTATTGATATTTTGTTTGTAGCTTTGTAATGGTCAACGGTAATGATCAAAATATATCGATGGTAGCGATTTACGCTGCCGCCATCTGATGGCAATATATTGAAATATATCACATTTTAAAATATTAAAGTACTGTAGTACTTTATTGAATTCATATGAATTAAATTAGAAATTTTTGTAATATTTATAATTAATAAAATATTATTTCAGATAATAGAAATATTTATAATTTAATTCACTGTTATAGTCGCATAAAATTGCTATTTTGCAAATTTGAAATAAATATTTTAATAAGTTAAAAAAAAGTTTTTCCAGTCCGCTATAGTATATAAAAACCGTTAATTAAACTGATTATATGTTTTTCTTTTTTTAAAAGATAATTGAAATTATAAACGTTAAATTTGTTTTTTTTTAATTATTTAATAAGATAAATAATTCGCAAAACGCAAAGATTAAGAAATCCATTAAAATTATTAATATAATACAAACTAAACACGGAAAAATAAATATATAATCTAGAAAAATCATCGTTAAAATGTAACATGTTTGCAAATCTCTATTTTACTTCTCTACTTACTGTATTAATAAATATTTTCATAAATTTTACGCCCGTCTAACGAAAATTATTAAATAATAAATATTTATCCTAAAGAATATCATTTTCTAAATTTATTTAAGCAAAATATATTTTTATATTTGAATAAATAAGATCATCATGCCGAGATTTGTTTGTGTCACCCTCCAAATTAATTTTTGATATAATCAGATTAATTTTTACGAAATTCTATAAGCGTGTTCAGCCATTAAAGATCATCCGAATGTCATACCTTTTAACTCTACAGCAGGTTCATCTATTTAAAATGGATGATTCTTACAGTTTTTAAAAGTTTGAACGTTGGACACGCAAACTTTTCAGATTTTCTTCAATATAAGTGACATAAATATTTGGCCTTACTAATAGTCTAACTTCAACCGCCTTCAGATCGATGACATTTTAATCGCGTACTTTTAGTTATTTCAAATCCGAGAAAATATTCGGAAAGTAGACGATTAGTTTTTCAAAACTGTTTGATGAACCGAAGAAATATAATTTCCATTGAAAGTTACTCGATTTTTAGCGTAATTTGAAATGATTGCGCGTCCAATAAGATATAAAAATTTTGTGTTTAGAAAATATTGTAATTTATGAGTCGATAATAGTATATCTTAAGAATTTCGGATAACTATATTGTCATTTTGTTTTCGTCATTATTGGTTTATTCCCGGATAAGAACCCAAATATGGGTTTCAACGAAAAGATAATCGTCTTAATAATCCGATAAAGAAGTTTTTAATAACCCAGTTAAGAGATCATTAGTTAACATTTAAACCGGGATTACATTTCTTTCAAAATAATTCTGTTTGAAGAAAAAAAATCGCAAAAAACAATAATAGTAACATAATTCTATTTTTTAATTATTATTATTAGAGACTAGACAAATAAGACCTAATTCATGGAGAAAATCGAACCTTCCGATTTGGCATGCCAGGATATAATGCTGTTAATTTAGATTAAAATCTGATAGCCGGAATTTATTCATTCTATAGAAAATCCAATAAAATGTTTATTTTGATTAATAAATATATTTGTTTTTTTAAAACGTGAATTTAAGCTTCATAAATATTATTATAATCTACTAAACGGATAACTTTTTTTTTTTTGCATATTTTACGGACCTTTCCAATCAGGGAGATTACTAAGGGGAGGGGCCAGTTCCAATCACGGGCTACACGCATACCCGTGGAGGGGGACCGGATGGTGAAGGACGGGGAACGCCGAGCGTGGCCCACCACACCGAAAAAACTTTTCAGGAGTTACCAGACTCGGGCCCTTCTGCGTGGCACACAGATAGTGTTACCACTCGGCCATCCGGCCACTATGGATAACTACTATAACTGATAACTGGTAAATAACTGATGGGATACTTTAAGAAATAACTAGAAATCGTAATATTTAGGGAAGCATTCACTCGATAGATATTAGATCTTTATATATATACATATTAGGAGAATAATCCTGTTATCTTAATATTTTTATTTTCAAATTAAAAAACGAATGAAAAACGAAAAAAAAAAAAAAATTAATAAACTAATCAAATGGATTTTTCAATTTCTAGTGTTATAATATTCAATTATTTTTAGCGTGTGTATTGATGAACAATATTATGCTACATTGTGGCGTCCAATTGAATATTTAGATATAAACTGAAAAATTTAAGTTAATATTTAAAATTCTATTGTTATTTATTATGAGGATTTGTATAACAATTTATAATATCCTTTAATCAAATAGAATTAAGCCTGTTTTATTTAAACATATATAAGAGATAAAAACATATTTTTACTGTTTAAAGCTCTAATATAGGAGACTTAAAAAATATTTTTTCCCTTTCTTTTTATAGATTTCACTATTTGATAGAAGTATACATTCGAAGTATTGTATTATACCAATATATAGAACCGTTTCTAGGAATTTTGATATCCGTATGCAAAATAATGCCGTCCTCGTGCACTGTTAATGTACTATTAAACAAAAGAAACAAAATTAGGGGAATTTCTCTATAAGAAAAAATATGCTCAATCGAGCATTTTGCAAATCGTTGAGAATTTTTTTCTTTTAAACGTGTTTTAATAATTAAAACTATTATTATATCAATAAAACTAATAAAATTTTGTTTTTATGTACTTGTGTGACGATCTCAGTTAGAAAAACGGTATTTGTCTAAAAACACCATCATGCTAGCATCTTTAGAAAACTTTACTCATTCAGTTTGACATATTAAATTTTCATTGACGAAACAGTGGGATAACTAAGTTTTCATATAAAATTCTCAACGCGATAAAGTCGAGAAACATCTTTACACAAGTTTTTTTTTTTTCAATTATAATCATTGCACTTTACATTTGGAGTTTGTTAGAGTTCTGCATTTTTATAGTGTGCTAATCCTGAACTCTAAATTAAAGATTATAATTTTCAGTTATTATTTAAGCTGGACAAATTCTAAAAGGATAACACACCTAGTTGACTGCCATCAAAATAAAATAAGAATAAACTCTTTTACAGAATTATTTTTTCATATATCATTTTAAAATATAAATTTCAATACAATACTCTATCGAAAATTAATCGCAATGATAAAAAAAAGTCAACCCACCTTGTACGCCATCTGTCGTCTTATCAATAAACTATTTTCCTCCGCCATCTTATATGCTACAAGAAACAAGATGCTATTGGTTAAACCAAAAACAAATTCCCTCCCACATTTATTACAATTAAAGATTTATAACATAACAATCTTCTACCTAATTAGATTTATAAATATAATCGGATTTTTACGACATTCTATCTGATGTTATTTTTTGTCAATAAAAATATCAATGATCGAATTTAATGACGTCAAAGCCGTTTTAAGAAAATCCGAACTTGTAATACATTTTGGTATATTGAAATCGTATTTGTTTCGACTTTCCAAAATTTTAGCATTAAAATAAGATCTATATGAAAAAATCTTCCACAAACTAAATGTTAAAGTTATTAGATAGCATCAAAACATACGGAATTTAATTCGAAATCTAAAATAAAATTTCAAAAGATGGTAACGTTTCTTAGAAATTAAAAATTTCTCTATATATCAGTTGAAATTATTTATATCACAAATCAGGAAAATAGTATTGTTTTCGAATCACTCTCTTTGTAACATAATAAATTCATCCAACAAACGTTTCGTAAACAAGTTTAATTTATAACAACAAACATAATATAATTTTTTTGTAAAAAAATATTGCATTATAAAAAGTATTAATAAAAGTATAAATATTAAAGTATTAAGTATTAATTAAAGTATTTTGGATATTTAATTATAGAATATTAATGAACGCAAATATATCATGTGAGGCTCTGTTTTATATTATCGAATCTCCGCAATTCTTCATCAGAAACGGAAGGTACAACATTCTCTAAAGCTGAACTGAAATCTTCCATTTCCACCACAAGAGAAACGTTAGCTACCGATTCACCTGTCAGAATAAAAAAAAAACATCATCTGAAATTCGCAATTTGATACACTTTCAATTAAATCTGTAGAATGATTTTGTTTTTAATTTATTAAGAAATTAATTTGACATTATTATATTAATTTGTAGATATTGTTTCAAGTATATTTTCTTTTTTAATTACTGTATTTAATTTTTAACTGAAACTTGATATTTAAAATTAACGCCAATTTGAATATTGGAAAAATTTTTTTTATATATGTAGGTAGCAATACATTATGGTTACAATATTAGTCCTTAATTTAATTATAAACAGGATCATAAAAGCATCAATAAGAGATAACAAATCAATAAATGGTTATAAATTTCTCTCTCTCTCTCTCTCTCTTTTTTTGATTACTGACCTGCTTCCAATTTTTGGATGCTTCTTCTGATAGAATTCATCATAGCATTTGAAGTTAATGCATAAAAATCGGCACCAGTCATATTTAATGGACTATTGGCAGCAATATGTTCCAGATCAACATCTTTCCCCAATGACATTCTGAAATGATTTTTTCCATTAATAGAATAAAAATTTATTTTGTTGGAAAAAATTTTTGCTTACTTTCTTGTTAAAGCATTCAATATCTTGACTCGAGAACTGTGATCTGAAGGAATACCCACATACACCAATCTGTCAAACCTAATAAAATTTTTCTTTTGAAAAAATTAATCTTGAAGTTTTTAAACTGAGTGAGCAGCTGAAAATTGGAATTATAAATGTTGGGGAAAAAATAAAAGTTTTTGTAAAAATCTGTGAAAGTAAACTACATTATATGCACTAATTGTAATTAGTAAACTGGAATTTAATAATACTTTTTAATGAAAAATCTTTAATTATATAACAATATATTACAGAGTTCTAAGTCAAAATCATGATACGACTAAAATCTCAATAAAACTAAATAATTTATTGTTTCCTCTTTTGTGGTCATTTAGATATATTTCTAAAAGTGATTTGTAATACAAAATTTTTCAAAGTTTCAAATTCTTAAATTCTACTGTTTATATCCATACAAATAATAAAACAAGCATGGTAAGCAAGAAATAATACAGTACATTATTATTTAAATATAAAGCTAATTGATAAAAAGTTTAAAATAATATAAAGCAGCTCAAAGAAGTAATATAAACTGCTAACATTTTTGGCCTTTTATGAGTTGTCTCAGCCATATCTTACAAATATTATTGTTTTCCTGCTTAATGCTCTTGTTTTATTATTTGAAAATTTTCCTATTTCATATTAGAAGTGTGTTCCTTAAAATTTGACCTAAATTAATTTTATATACCAGATCACATAAAATTTGTAATTATTTATATTGTTATTGTTGATTATTATCCAAGAGTTTTAATTTCTAAAAAAATTTAATAAAAATACTTTTCTACATTTTTTATAATGAAATATTTTCAGTACTGCATTTTTTAAAAATATATAATTGAAATGAAAAATAATTAATTGAATAATTTATTGCTTATATTTTTTTACTTCAATAAAAATAAATTTATCATCTATTGAATTTGCTATTGTTTACAAAAGCAACTTCAATAGATATATATAACATATATATAAACACTTTAAGTGACTTATTTTTTATGATTAAACTACAGCACATAACCTCACATAAATCAGGTTATGTGAGTTTTCTCATAAAACAGGAAGCAAAAAATTCAAATACCATTTTTGATTTGATCTCTAAAAATAACTAATGCAAGTACTCTTCACTTAATGACCAAGTTACATTTTCATGATTTGGTCATAGAATGAATTGGTCAGTAAGCGAGTTACTTGTCTGTATATATTTAGAACAAGTTTCTCACTTAAATTCCCATGGATGTACAAACATTTATATCTTAATTATGCACAAAAATCAATAATAATTTTGTGCAATAGAAGCCATAAGTGACACATATGGACGAAAACCAATTTTTCCATTAAAAAAAGTCATAAGCTCTAATGTAAGTTTGAGCAGTCATTAAACAGGTAGATCATTAAGTGAGGAGTACCTGTATATTATTGTTGAAAATATTATGGTATCATGTTTGCCATAATCAATTAATCAACCAACAAAGTAAAAATTTCTTTAATAAATTATTTAATTATTATTATTTTTATCATAATTTAATTTAATTTAATTACTTATTCATCAACCAGTTTTTTTAATTTAATCTATGCTAAAGATACAATATAGATAACTTATAAAAGTGCAATTATTTAAAAATGCTAAAATTTAATATAAGTGTTAACTTATTGTTCTCATTATTACTTTTTGTCAAACTATAAAACAATTTTTATTTTTAATAGAACTCAAAAAATGCAGATAACTTAATGAATCTTAACAATCAGTGGATTGTAATGCTAAGACATTTTTAACAATGTACAGTATGTTATTATTTAGAAAATGGATAAAAAAAAAGGCAACTGCTTTTTCTGCTTCTTCTTTTTATGAAGAACCATCTCACTTGGAATTTTATACTTATAATAAATATAACAAATAGTTTTGATTCAGTTATTTATTTTTTTTATAACTGCAATAATAAAAGTGTTTCTTCTTCTAAAAAATGTATAAAAATATTTTTGTTTAATTAAACTTTTTCAAAAAAATTTAAACTATTAAATTTTTTAGATAATGATCAATACCAATAATGAAAATATTAAAAAAATATGATTTAATCTTATATATAAAATTAATTTAAACCAAAATTTTAGTAACAATCTTTTCTAATATTAAAATAGGAAAAATTTCATTTTTATAGTCACTTTTAAAAATATAGCTAACATACCCCTCAACAGAAATCAGTATAGTCAGTATTTTGTTTTATTGGGATTTCAACTAGCACTGATATTACAATATATCAATATTATGAAGACCCATCAACATTTTTGCTTCTCACCTGCTCATTCTTTAATCTATATTCATTAAATCTTGATTCATTCTATGTAATTGTAATAATATGTGAAAAATTAAAATCACTACAGATTAATGGTTTATTTTTATTATGCCACCAAATTACACTTTGGTTAGATTAGATTAGTTTTAGTTAAGCTGCCATATTATACATGGTTTATATGGATTCTTATGGCAGCCATTTTTTGAGCCCATCCAAAAGCTGGTCACCATCCATGATGGGGTCAATTGAAAGGTTGAAGGTTGAGGTTCAACAGACAGGAGATCCAGACTCATCCTGAAAAAATAGAAATGAGATCTGGAATTGAACAGAGTCATCTTAAGTGGTAAGTTGATGTTTTAACATATGGTCATCTGGCCAATATCAGTGCAGACTAAAACAATTTAATTGTTATTCCACATTTTCCCAAAATATACTAATTTTAATGTAAGAAATGACAAAAACTTTAACATATTTACTAATAATTAGAATAGAAAGAAAAATAAGTAAATATACATATTTTTCTTTCTAAAAGAAAGAAAAATATATTTCTTTATATCTTTAAAAATATATTTCTTTTTATTAGTCTAATTTCTGAAGTGAAACTATATAAATTATTATAATATAAAAAAATCAGATAGATTGGTTGAGTGGAAATGTTTCATTTTCTGAGATCAAATTCAATTTCTATAGTCCAGCCAATCCTTCCATTCAGTGGGAAACCTATGGTAAGGATCAAAATGGCCCCATTTAGTAATCAGGTGGATTAATTTATTAAGCTGCCTAATCACACTGGGGATATTATTGGAGGTGACTACTTTTAGAGCTTACCACATGAACATTGGCTGGCTAACAATCATGATAAGATCAACTGGAAAGTTGAAGGACGAAGTTCAATGAGCCAAGCCAAGAGCATTTAGTAATTGGCAAATAATTTTATGGTGATGTTAATAAATTTAGAAAACATTTCTTAAATGATATCATTGACTTTATGAACATTTCAAATTTTTCATAGAATATCAGATTCCCTTCAAATCATAAATAAAGGACTGTTTATTGTTTTTACCTTAATCATATTCATTTTATCATTAAAGAAACAACTTTCTAAATACTAGAATTTAGGAAAAAAATGGTTATTTTACTAGAAAAAAGAGCAGTGAGTTTTTATTTTTTTTCTTTGTATGATTTTATGTCACTTTCAGCTCAGTCTAAGCAGTGGGGCATTACAGAGCTTACCATGAACACATACCTCTGGTGGGATCAGGATAATGAGGTTCAATGAGCCAGGCCCAGATCTTTTCTGAAAAATTGGAAATGTGGATCCTGGGAATTAAACCCAGTTCCTCTAGAATGAAAGCACAACGTGCTTCTAACCAACAGTGGATTTTTATTATGAATTTGACATAAAAAGGTTTAAAAAGTTAAATTATATATAATTTTAATTTGAAATTATTCAATTATTGCATAATTCAATATAGTGATTAATTAGCATTTTCTTAACAATATCAGAGAAAATAATTTAGTATATCAAGCAAGGCAATTTTTTCTCCAATTGCATAGTTAATTAGAAAGTATAATTTAAATTAGCTTATATGACTATATTTGTTTGAATATACATCTAGTTTTTATTTTATATGCTCTCCATTTACATTTTCTAGGAGATATAGATTTGAAAAAGCATCCAATCACTAAGAGCAAAAATTTTAATTGATGTGCAACTTGAAAAAAATCAAAAATTATATGCCAGATGAGTTGCTAAAACAGATACAGTATTCACAAGATATCCAAAAAATTTGGATATGTATTGCTTTCCATACAAAAATTGCAAAATACAACACGAATTCAGCAATGATCATGCAAGCAGAACATCTAATATGATATCAAATAGTGTGATTTGAATTCTAAACTATTAAGCAAAAACAAATAATAATGATTTGATGATGCCTTATTCTTTTTATTTTAATTGGTTAATTTGTATTTAGTTGTTACTTGTATTAAGATTTCGAAATGCTCACTGCATTTTGAAATCTATCACAGACTGGCCAATACTCATGATGGGATCAACTGGAAGATTGAAGAATGGAGTTCAAAGGGCTGGTCTGAACCCTTTATGAAAAACTGGAGGTGTGGATTGGAATTGAACCCAATCCTCCAGAATAGTAAATGATTGCTTTGCTATGTGTCAATCTGACCAATTATAGTGTTGAGATGATATCTTCAGTTATCACCCATTTATACATATAGTAATACATAGTATTTAGGAATATTTTTGCCATTTTCTTATTTCTTTGCCTTGCTCTTTGTTATCAGTTATGGAGAATAACTAGTAGTAGCATATCCTACATTAGATCTACTGTTTGTGCTAGTATCAATCATGCTAGAGATATCTGTGCCAGTCTGACCAAGGAAGAAACTTCAATAGGGATGACTTATGTCAGATTTGGCTGAGACCACATAATCACAGGTGCAATCTCAATTTAAGCAGTCATTTTCATAAAACTATCAATCACATAACTAAGAAAATTAGTGGGTACATTTAAATAAAAAAGTTATATATATATTATTTTTACAATTTCATATTAAGATGTGTTTTACTTTTTTTATTTATAAAACATTCTATAATTTCATTTTAAACATTCATACCAACCTTCCAGGTCTTAAAAGGGCAGAATCTAGTAAATCAGGTCTATTTGTGGCACCAATAACGAAGACTTCAGCAGATTTATTTAGTCCATCAAGTTCAGCTAACAGTTGAGAAACAACTCTAAAAATGGATTTATTACAAACATTATAATAAAATAATTTATATTATATATACAGCAATTTTTATAAAAATATTATACTTATAGTTAATGTAATATTTTACATTGGTTGTTTTAAAAACCAAATTATTGAAGAAAAGAACTAAAACAGAAAGAGCAGATTAGAAAGTTTACAGTATAAGGAAACTTCAAGTAGAAAAGGAAACCAGGCATAATTCCATTTTTTGGCTCTTATCCTGATAAATGCATGAAATATGTGACACCTATTCTTCTTGAATCTGTCTGTCCAGAATTGATTGCTTGCCTGTAATAATATCCTAAATTCCAAAATGTCTATTTTGTATAACTATCTGCTACACTGCAAACAATCAGATTTTTTTGTTAATGATCTCTTTTACAGGCAGTGAAAAAGGCTTATATGATATTTGGTAGTCCAGTTATGATAGCAGTTATTTGCATAAAATAAACTCCAACTCATCCTGGTACTAAGAAGTAAAGACACACAAACTCTAAAAAGCTTTCTGTTTAGAGCTTTGTATGTCTTTGTTATTGTTTATATAGAACTTATTTTGTAAAATAAGGAAGACTGATATTAAATCTCCTCTATATTCTAGTCGGTGAAACTTTCTTTTTTACTGCTTTTTAACTATTTAGACTGTTCACATAAATATGTATGCCTGACGATGACGCATTAGCGTCAAAAGTACTAGCATTAAAGATTTTTAACGTCTATGCATCTGCTGTGTAGTGCTTCATTTATGTGAACAATATATTCTAGTCTCCATCAATATGCATTTTATGTTGAAAATTTTATTTATATGGGAAAATTAAACTACAGGTCTTTCTATAAGAAATGCCATTTTAAAAATAATTTTGAATAATAGGAAAATTCATAAATTTTTACTTTAAGAAATCAAATATATGATTAATTAATTATTTAGTATTGCAGAAAACTGATTGGATAGTATGGAAACAATGATAATAAAAATAAAACAATCATCTTTTTCTATTTTGCAATAACTATTTTCAAAATAATAAATAAATACAAACTAAATAACTCTAGCACTGCAAATTAATTTAGGAATAACTAGCTTTCTGCTATAAAAGTTATTTAAAGATGAACTTTGTCTAGTGTCCCAGTAATCCATCAGATAAGATGTTAAGGTAATAAATTATTCTAAAGATCCCTAGTTCAATTCCAAGTAATGACAAGCTTCATTTTTGAATAAGTTTAAAAGTTCTATTTTAATTATTAATTTCAGTTAATTTTAAATTAATTTGTGATGCTAAAATTATTTGGCTGATATTTGGTTATATTTTTGTTATTAATCCCTAGTAAGTATGCTTACATGATATAAACCATTTTCTCTTCTTGGTTTTTTCTATGCTAGCTTTGTTCACACATTTTTTTCTTTTTTGTCTTTTTATACTTTTCTGTTCTTTTTTTCATTTTACACTAACAACACTAATAGAATTGATTAAATTTGAACCCCTCCTCCTTTATTGCAAATGATTAAAACTGTCAGAATGATGTTTGTAACTTTTATGATCAATCAACCTGGCCATTAGATAGATTAGTAAATTGATCAAAATTCCCCTAAGATATTATCTATGGATTTCTATATCAGGATATCGAATATCATTGCTTTTCTTGTTAAAACAAGAACTCAAAAATTTTACCAATATCCTATCAGTTTTGTTAGCTTTACAGAATATTAAAAATTTAGGGTATATTATTTAAATAAATAATTAAAAATAAATTTTAAATTCAATTTAAGTGTGATTTTTAACATAATTTAAATATTGCTGTATCTTAGCTTTTTGTCACTGGAATGCAAAACTTCCTTACAATCATCATCATATTTATAATCTTATATATTTTAGTTTAACAATAGTATTTATAAATTAATAAAATTTCAAGTATACATGTAACAAATAATTAAGTAATATATTATATTTAAAACTAAACTGATATATAATACAGTAGTAATAATAATAATTTTATAAGATTCTAATGATTAATTGATTATTATTAAATTTATCTTCACAATAACTAATCAGTATAGAGTTCACATATTCAAAAAAACCAATATTTAGTAAAAAAAATGAAAAACTTTTTAATTCCTTTTAAAATATTTTCAATTGCAACTGGCAACAATTGTCACCTGATAAAATAATATATGAAAAACAATTAATTTTATAACTAAAATAAAATCTACTTGAATATTTCAAACATTTTTTAAATTACAAAGGTTTAAAAACTATATTCTACATATACTAAGATTTTTTATATAAACATACTTTTTCTATGAAAAAAGCCCCAGGAATCATTGGCATTTTATTTTGTAATGTCAAACATACTTCCTTTTTCCCTTTATACATAGTGATGTCACAAAAGAGCAAAGACGTATGGACTTTGCTATGAAATAAATTTGTCCAAAGATGATGTAATCATGACATCATATAGTAGCTAGTATCTATAAAGTACATAATTCTATTTAAACTAATTTAAAATTTGTTACTAGCCAGGATGTTTGACATCATGAAGTAGTAATTTATATCTATGAATTTTATAATGTACCAGAAATTTCTGTCAATACTGGTTAAATTGGCTAGTATTTTATATATAGTATAAGATAATGTATAATGAATTCATGCAGTAAAGTCTTTTAATAATTTTAATACCAAAATCTACCTTTGAAGAAGGTATCAAAAAAGCAAGATGACTAAAATGGAAAATACTCTGTCTGAGCATAAAACAACAAATATGAATTTAAAAAAAATCACTGATGAAAAATGGATGGACAAGAGAGTTTTAATATTTTATATGTTATTCTTTGAAATTTTTTGATATTATGTCTTCTGCTAAAGCTGATCAAAAGAATTATAGAACTAACTGTATATCTAATGCAAATATGTCCTTAATTTTATACATTTACATTTCTGTCAGATTTTATCAAATGTTTGCCATAATTTTTCCCAGGAAGCCATTGTGACAATAAACTGCAATTAACCCAAATATTAATTTGTCTATTATATTTGGAATGAAATATTCTTAGAGTTTACTATTATTTAGAATTTATATCATTCTATGTTATTTGATTAATTTAAGTCTTTAATATACTTTTTTTAATCTTCTATAAATATTAATTAAAAATAAATATCTTTAATCACATTTTAATGTTTATTTGGTTAAAATTTTGATATATGCTACATGACAAAAATTACTTTATTTGCTTCAGTTAATATTTTAATTAAGTCATTTTTACCTATCCATAACTCCTCCAGAATCTCCACTTTGACCTCTGTTTGGTGCTAAAGAATCTAATTCATCAAAGAAAATTATACATGGAGTAGCTGCTCTGGCTTGTTTAAATACTAAAAAATTATAAACAAAATTCATAAATTAGAAGTAAGAAAACTGATGATGAATTTGATAAAACTAAATTATACTATATATTTTTTTATATTTATTTAGTTTCAATATTTAATTTATATTAAATCAATTTACAATATTTTTCAAATTATCATTTATGAAAAAAAATTAAATATTTATTATTTAATTTTAGTTCATAAATAAACTGTTTATAGAAAATATCATCCTATTTGAATATATATTTTATAAATTCAATGATATCATTATGGAAGCTATTTTTGTAATTTATTTTCCCAAAAGCTAAGTGTTTAAATACTAAAAAATTATAAATAAAATTCATAAATTAAAAGCTAAGAAAACTGATCATGAATTTGATAAAACTAAAATGCTTTGTTTATTAATTGATATATTAAGTTCCCATATTGAAATTCATATGTATATGTAAAAAAATCTATCAATCAATTGGCATATTTTATAAAATTAAATAGAGAAGGTCATGCCATTGAAGATGATCTTGGCATATACTTTTTAATCCTATATTTTCAATATGTTAGAAATAAAACAAGAAAAGTAGACAGATTAAATTCTTTCTAAAACTTCATATTAATGAATGCTATTATTTAAAAGTAAGAAATAAGAAAATTCAAGTATTCAATTTATTTTATGACTATTTTAAATATTATTGAGCTTGTTTATAAATAAATAATTATAGCGAGACTCCACTGTATCTCTTTTATACAAAATAATAAATCAATAGTGATTTTCTATATTCTGCTATCTTTCTAATGAAAACATAAAAAACATTTTGTTGATCAATCCAATTTTGAATATTTGAATCATGAAAGTTTATCAATTTCTGGGCCAGTAAAGCTATATAACACAATATCTGAGATTTTTTCAATGCTGTTGTTAAATGTGTTAACAATACATTTAACAACAGCATTATGTCTGATGTTAATGATTGTTGTGATTTAGTAATTGTATAATATTCTGTACAATAATTTGCAATTGTACTCAAATATAACAATATTTTTTGAATACAGTAATTGTGAGAATCAGTCTGAATTGCCCTTATGGAGACTTCTGTCCTTTCAGTAAATAAATAGAGGGAAAAGAAGGAGATCATTTTTTAACAATAGGTAATTAAATCACAATATCGAAAACAAGGTAATGGGAGAACTATGATGTTTAGAGAGAGAGGATAGAGTCAAAGAGTTGACTTGTTGGCATTGGATAAACAATAAGTGTTAGACAGAAATATAGTTAGTTTTTTGAAAAATCTAAGAGAAAAAGAGAAGTGTGTTTCTTATTTCTGTTGGTAGCATCTGACAAGGACAAAGGAGCAAACATAACCCTAAGAAGAAATATGGACAAAAGAAAGAAGATAGAAGAATAAATATCTTTCTTTACTAGGTATATGATACAAGTCAGAATCAAGCAGCTCTCTCTCCTATTCAAGAGTTAAAATTGTAATACTCTTCTGATTTTGTACATAACTCATTTACTTCTAAAGCTAATAATGTTAATTGTATTTATCCTTTTATAATTGCATTGTATTTTTATTTTCTTGCTATTTTAATAAATATATTAATTTTGTTTATTATCTTGTTCTCTGAGTTAATTCTCTTATCCTGGATCCCTGCATCATTTATGATCTTATTTGAAGATACGATAATTTTTCAATACACAGTTTTTATTGGCCATCCATTGCAGGATCCTCACATAATATATATTTTGGTTATTGTACACAAAATATATATAAATTGAATAAAAGCAAAAGCTATATAAATTTATATTTTATAAGTCTTTATTAACATAGGCCAAACATCAATGAAAATCTGGAATAAAGTTAAGATTATTGGATACAATTTATTACTTTTATGAAAGTTTTTAAATATTTTTTAATTTCACAAACTTTTATATTACTGTAATTTATTCAAATCTTATAAAACAAAAATTAAATGCAAGATTTCAATTAATAATTTTTTAAAATATTTTTTTAAATAAAAATATTCTCTCTTTTATTATACAGTATAAAGTCTGAAATAATAATAAATGCAGTTTTTCTTATACGTACTTTTTCTTACATTTTCTTCACTTTGTCCAATATACATATTTATTAATTCAGGTCCTTTCACACTGCCAAGAAAATATAATATTTGTACATTAATGTAAAAAAAACAATCAAAATAGTTATATTTAGATATATTCTGCAAAATATTTTCAACTAACTACATAACTGTTATCAATCTTTGAATAAATTCTAAGCAATAATTATGTAGTTAGTAGGAAATATTTTCCAGAATGAAAATATTTACTGAAGGTGCATTTTATATAGATCTATATATGATATAATATGATATAGACAATAATTACTAATACTGTTTTATATAAATAATTCATTAAAAAAGTAATTATAATGGGGATTCATTACAACATGATAACTAGAATTCAAAATATTCATAATCTACTATAACATGTGTGTCAATTAAATCAATATTGTAATCTAATCACAGTCTAAGTCAATACTGTAGTCAATTATAATATGAATTGAATAAAATTATAACAATGCATTATAATTTCTTTCAATTCATATTATAATTAAATATTTATAATTTTATTCAATTCATTCCTAAAATTAGAATTAGCACAATAAAAAAAAGCAATTTAATTTAATTTTCATATAAATTAAGCTATAATGATATTGTTTTGGGAGCATGATACAAATATACTATATTAAAATTCATGTTTTAGTGAAGTGTATTATAATGAGACTCAAAAAATTATGGAGATTACAGAATTTAAGAAATTTACTAAAGATTTATCATTTTGTATAAAAGAGAGTCTCATTTTGTATAAACAAGACACTCTTTTATACAAAATGATAAATTCTATAATCTCCCTAATGAAAACATATATAAGACTTTCCATTAATCAGCCCACATTTTGAATATTTGAACTATGAAAGCTGAATATAACATTGAATATATTAATAAATGTTTTTGTTATTATAATTATATGTAATATATAATTACAAAATATATATATATATATATATATACAATTTATATATATACATAAATTGAAGAAAAGTAAATTCTATATAAATTTATTTCTTAAAAATCCTTATTAACATAAGCCAAAACCACTAGAAATTTGAACTAAAGCTAAGATTAATAGATATAATTAATTTCTCAATCTATCCAAAAATGCTAGCTCTATGCAAATAAATATGTTTCTTGACATACATCTAATATCTAAATTACATTTTACATTTTCAAATTTTCATTTACTGGTATTTATCAAGAATTCCTTTTCTACAGTAAGTACAGTTTTATAATTATACTAATGATATATAAACTTTAATCATTTTCTCAGAAAATTAATTCACTAAAGAAAATAAAATTAGTTTTTCAGATAACATCATTCTTATTTTAAAATATGACTATTAATTAATCATTTTGTATGAACTGATACAATTTTTATAACAATATAAATCACAAAGTTTTTATTTTAAAACATTTATTTCTTATAAGCTGAAATATTTTCTTTGGAAAATATTCTGTATTCTTTATTTTGAATATTTCTTGATAAATATTAATTTGAATAAAATAATATTTTTACCTTAAAAAATTTAGAGCACATTCAGTAGCAACTGCTTTAGCAAGAAGTGTTTTTCCTGTACCTGGAGGACCATATAAAAGAACACCTGAAAAGTTGATGTTTATGGTAAATATATATAATATTTAAATATTAATTACTTCATTTAAGTGACAGTTGTGTTGTAATAAAAGATTTTAAATATATTTTATTGATATAATCTGTTATAAATTTACTTTTATAATAGATAAGATCAATAAATTCAAAGAATGATTCAAATATAAATAACTTATCATTACTAATTTAGCAATAATTTAAGCTAAAAGTTTATCAATAAAGATTCAAATATCTTTTTTATAAATAAATTTTTACTTAATAAAACTATAGTAAATTTAATGATTATTAATGAAAAATATTAGAATGATTATTATTAAGAGGAAAATAATATTAGAATGTTATCTACATTAAACTTTATATAATATAAAGTATTTAATGCAATTTTTGAATATAACACAAAGTATCAAAGTAAATTGCAATCAAAGTTTAATAAACTATTTTAAATAATCTTAGCAGAACATTTTTGTAATTAAAATTTATAATTAATTATAAAATTACAATTTAATCCAAAAAATAGTCTGCTAGGGATAATTTAGGCTTATTTGTTAATTTTTGTCAATTTTAGAATTTTTTGTTATATGACTTTAAAGATATTGCTTTTCTATTTTTTTTTACTGTAAAAATACAAATTTTTTTCTAATTTTCATTTTATCCACTCCACACAATTTTACAATTCAAAAGTCTTTAATTAATATAGAATCTTTTTTGAAGTTTTAAGGTCTGAAAATTTTTTTGTTTATAAAAATAATTCCAATATTTTTGGCTATCATGCCATTTTAATTGTAACTATGTTTTATATAATGTTTTCTGTGTAATACATTAATTATATACAAATTATTTATAATTTGTAAATATTTTAAAATTTTCTTCTGTGATGATTTAACCCTGTTCTTTCATAATTTATTTTTCTTTTTTATTTGTATTATTATTATTTTGGGTATGCTTAGTTTAAGGATAAACTTACATCTCTTGTCCTCTGCCTAAGGAAACTAGAAATGACACATTATGGAATGAAACCATCATCTTCCTAACAAACTCACTTGTCACATAATGTCATCTATTCTAAAATAATACTAATTCAATTCAAGAATAAAAGAATGATCTCTTACAAAGATTTATATTCGGTAATTAAATATTGTCAAATTGTAAAGAGAATGACATGAATTATTTTATCTGTAAATTAGAAATTGAAGTTGTTGCACAAATATATGTAAATGAGCCAAGTATGGGACTTATAAAAAAGTTACTTAAAGCTTTGTCCACTGGTGGCAAAAGAAGATGAGATAAATTATATAAGTGACTTTCAATTCTTTCTTGTCATTGACAACTTATTGCTTTTTGTATTAAAGTGTAGAAGTAGTAGAATAAGATATTATTTAAGGAAACTTATTATTTCTGATTAATAAACTTATTGTTGTTTTGGTTTTTGGATTGATAATTAAGCAATTTTTCATTACTAATTTGTTTGTTGATTTATTACTATTTCAATAAAGTTTTCTAACATTTTGTAAGTTTTTTAGATTCAATAAATTATTTTTATTATTTAACTTTACTTGTTTTTGGATTATTCTATTTATTAGTTATAAGTGCACTAACTTTTTGTCATTTATTTCTAACACTTGTTTGTTATTTTAACAAACATAAACTACAAGTTGTGTTTTGTTATGTTAGTTTAGATTTAGGTTTTTTTAGTTTATTTTTGGATTTTATTTTTTGGAAATTTAGAAGACCTGGCTGGGCAGAACTCTGGAATTTGCAGTCATTAATTGTTAGATACTAATTAGAATTATTGATAATTTTGAATACAATGACTTTGCACTTTTATACTGTATATTTAAAGAAAACAAAAATTTCATAAAATATGAATATTGTAATTTTTGTATAATTTCAATTTAATTAATTATTGAGAATAGAAACAAGATTATATCATAATAAAATATAAAAGTTTTTTTTATTGATTATAGTAAATTATTACCAGATCTACGCAATCCAGCAGCAAGTAATTCAGGATGTAATAATGGCAATTGAATTGTATCTAAAATTTCTTGTTTAACATCAGCGAGTCCACCAATATCTTCCCAATATACATTTGGAATCTAATGAAAATATTAATAAGATTTTATATGATTTTTTTCTTGCAATTTCAAAATGACAATACAGAAAAAGGAAAGGTAAATTCATTTGAAAAATAAAATCTAATAAAATTAAAAAGTAATATGCCTGTAGTCAGTAATAATTATAATTTTGGACAAAATGAGGTGAGATCTTGAAAATCAGGCTATTATGATAGCCAAGGGCATGGTAGTGTCAAATGCATTCAAAATCAGTCTGGAAATTGGGCATTTCAAAGGTGATAAAAATGTGTTTAATCTTTTATATTTTTGTTCATTTGGATATTTCTAGGTTTTTGCAAGGGAAGA
>WUQG02009562.1:0-11936 GCA_011317285.2 Androctonus mauritanicus
CGTCCTCTCTGTTATACCGTGTAGTGTGACATTGAAATAAGAATTTCCATCTGACACTCCAGTAAAAATTTGATATTTGGCTTGTATATCTATCTATCTTTATATATATTTAACCTCCAGATTTTAGGGGAACGCACAGGGAATTATAAAAGTGGTGTCGGGTGGCTTCAGCTCCTTCTCTTCTTCGGAAAGGAGAAGTATAGAGGCATAACTGCGCCCCGAAGGGCTCGAAACTGGATTTTTGCCTCCCGTTGGCGCAAGAAGCAAAAGTAGCAAAGCGGAAATTACTTTCAAGACGTCTCCTCCCAATCGAAAGTCAAAGTGGTTGCCAAGATTTGAGTTTCGTGACACGCGCGTGACTTTGCAAGAGGTAAGACGAACGACTTTCCGCACAGCCAACCACGAAATAGCTCATTAGCAAAACCATTAAGAGTTTTAATTCCAGTACCCGCTTAGAATCTCCCTAGTGTTCTGTCATTAGTCTAACATACCACTGCTAATGTGGATGTTTTGTCGTTGCGGTCTGCAGGGTCATTAATCTAGACCCGGGGGATGACATTCCGTGGAAGTGGGGCATGCTGGGATGGTCTTTCTACTCCCCCCTTTAACCCACCTCCTGAATTTAGAAACAATGCGGCGCAACATTATCTCAGCCAGACGACATTTGTCTGAGATGGCAAAAGACGTGGAGTTGGAATTCATTTGATCTGTTGGAATGGAGGAGAAATAGGTTGTTTTATGAAAAGCAAATTGTTATAACATTCCTTTATGTGAAAAGCTACGTTCTGCCAACTAAAAATTCGCAAAATTCCGAGTGTAACAGCCTTTCATCGATGAAACTTTAAATTTTTGAAAGGTTATTAATATCAACAGAAATGGAATATTCTAAAAATTCCTTCAGCGATTTTTTTTTCCAATGCCTGTTTCTTCTTTAAAAATTATCAAATTTTACGTAAATAAAGCTTTTCTTCTTTATTATTATTATTATTTTTTATCTTAGCAGAACAGAGATGCTGTTGACAATGGCACTTTATGTATGCTGATTCTAACACATGAACTTTCAATTAAAGGAAGAAAAACTTATTAATTTACTATTTAGAGCGGAACCACTTCAGGTCTGAGAAAAACTATATAAAAGACTGTCATTTCGGGCATCAACAGTTCCTTTATGGCCTCTTTTAATCTTAGCAACTTAATTACATCTTTGAATAAGCAAACAACGGCTATTATGCAGAAAATCATTAGAGAAACAGTTGGAAGATTTGCTAGATTACTGATTCCACTTCTCACAACAACTATCCTAGTTCCGTCTGAAAGACTCGGTAATTCCTTGCGTGACAGAATGGTGTTTTCTTACCAGAGCGTTCTAAAAACACCTACAGATGTCAGCTGTCATCCTATTGTTTTGTCTCCATTTGTCAAAGTCTGAAGTTGACGTCGAGCAAGCAAATATCTCGCCAGTATCTTGGTTACTGCATTTTAACTGTTATCCAGTTATGTAAGAACCTTAAATAAGACCAATCTATCCCATATCGAGTTCCTAGATTAATAAATTTCTCTTCATCCATGCGTGCTCTCATTGAAACCGTTTCCTTCTAGCCCAAACAATCGGTTACAGTTTAAATAATTTTATTAGAAAATCATCCAAAAGAAGAGAACGACTTACGAAACAGCGTATTACTTAAAGAGAAATCGTTAACAGGTACCGTTTTATTGGTACAGTTGTTAAATGCGTTTGTGACCTTTCCTCCCGATAATTTTCTCTTCAGACGTGTGACAAATCGTATTTCTCTTGTCCTCCATCGTTTTCTGTCAACGGATGCTGACAATAGCGGCAATTTCCGATATACTTCCATCAAATAACTACACGAAGACAATCTTAAACGATAACTCCAGAAGAAACTATTAACGTTGCTTTCTTTCTATCAAAATTAATTTCTGACGAGAGAGAAAAAATTTTTTAGCAAAAATGAATCATTTTCTCTGTGTTTTTTCTTTTTTTTTTAATAACTCGCACACTAATAAATGATACAAATTTTTTCATACGTCATTAAATCTTGTACGGCACCGTGTGCTGCATATTCTAACATTGGTGTTTTAGACATATTAATTAGCACAGGTGCATGTGCATGTTTTAGTAACTGTCCTCGCAATTTGAAGTTTAATTAATTAATTTTAATTATGCTTTATGAATTAAATACTCGATATTGGCTTATATACATATATATATATAGAAGTGCTATTTATGTTTTCTTCAGGAGGAGGAGGAAAAAAAAATTAATTAAAGCCGAAGATTTATAACCGAAAATTGATAACAAAAGAAAGAATATTTTCTTAGAAGAAATATGTTTAACGTGCAAAAAATAATATTTTTTAGAGGCTAAATAGTTTTTATAAACAAAAAATAATAATTTACGGCATATATCATGCTTTTTTTACTGCATTTATTTTTGGTATTTAATTCCGTAATGCGCTTTTCCCCGATGACACTCAGCCGTGGCGGTGCAGCCGAACCGCAGGCGTTTAGGTGGTTTCTGGGTGTTTTAATCGAATTTTTACAGATATATAATGGTTTTATCGTACGGAATGTATTTATTAATCTCGAAGTTAGGTGAGTAAATGCAGTTTTAACAAGTATCATCGACGATAGGAAAACTGGAAAGGCGTGTTTACTATCGAACGTTTTCACAACCGTGCGACTGCTTGGTTTACAGACCGTTAAGTGTTGAAATCAGAGAGTGTTGGCAACTCAAGATTTACTATCAGCTATAAACTCGGAGGTCGGTCCGGGTGGAATTTTTATGCCACAGCTTAAGAGCGCAGACATCGATTGTTGATATAAGAAGTGCTGTTCCTGTAAGAATAATGCAATAAAGAGAAGGTTAGTGGCGTGTATGGATGTCTGAATGCTACCACGTCTACTCTTGCTATACAGATACATTTATTTTGTTCCTATTAATGAGTTAATTCTCTTTCTCGCTCTCTCTCGTATCTGTAAAAATATTCTTCCAAGACATTTTTGGAGTCTAAATCGATGCTCAATCTGCTCCTCCTCTTCCTCCGGGTGTACTCAAGGAAAAGTTAAAAAAGAAAATGCTGATAGGTTGTTGGCATGGTCATTTATCGCGATAAATTTGACATTTTTCCTGAGATATTTTTGGGCGGAGTGGGATGTTGGAATAGGTAATTAATCCGTGTGGAGGGCGCCATGTTTAATTAAGAGACGAACCGGAAGAGAAGCAGATTATAATGGATGCTCGGGGGAAGTATAGCGCTCATTAATCATACACCGTTCTGATGTCACGTCACGGACACGTCACGAAGTGCCGCCGTAGCTTGTTTTATCAACTGAATAACACGGAATGCGTGAAATGAATGACAATACGGAAGTTGACCAGATCCGTCATTAAAGATGAGAAGCGCGTACGAGTATGCGACTCGTTAATTTTTTATTTTTTAATTTAAAAATACGTGCATTTCCATCACGGAAATCTCGTGATTTGTTTTCGCATTTTTGACCTTAACGACAAATTATCATATTTAAATATTTAATGCGGATTTGGTGAGAATTTAAACATCTTCATTTGGCAAAGATTTTTATGTCATCGGATAAATTACGTTCGAGTAAGCGTGAAATTTCGCGTTTAAATGCCGAAAAATTAATTTAGAAGAGTGGTTTAAAACACAGAAATCTTCTCCAAAGTCAGCAAACACACGTTCGAAACATCCCTATCAATCCGGATGGTGTGCAGACGGATGATGTTGCTCCCCGGCATCACTGCGATGCATCAACAGGATAAAAAAGAATCTTTATCTCTACTCTTCTTAACGACGTAACATTACTGACCATCGAAAATAATCAAATTTAAACATAAAATATTTTACAATACTTAAAAAAATGACAAAAATGGTTGGAACAAACAAACTCATTAATTTTAACATTTTTTTTTTTAATATTAATTAAAGAGGCAAATTTTTAAAAACATGGTCGAAGAGAAAGAAAGAAGAATAAAGAATAATAATAATAAAAAAAAGATATACAATTACCTCGCTGAGGCCGGAGGCAAGTAACATTATCTAGTCACCCGGGTCCCATCCTATGTGATGGGACCTCTAGTAAAACTTATCTACACTGTGATAAATGTCCCAAGCCAGATACTTGCCCGAAGGGAAACAGCTTTGATAGTCGTTATTATTTTCGTCTTTCATATTCTAGTCAGTGCTCGGAATGATAAATGAAGCATATATAACGGGGCACAAGAGGATGCTATACCTCACCCCGGATGGGACTGCCGGTAATTACATATGGTGGGTAATTTTCATCCATCAACTGTTGAGACTGAAAAGAGGATGAAACCGAAAGGGGAGAAAGACAGAAAGAAACAGCATAACCTGGGGTATACAAGGTGATGTAAATTTTTAACGCTCTTTCTATCCTTCCAGGCAAAAATGATAGTCTAATGTTTAGACCTCGGGACGTGTGTTTGTTGAATGTTATCGCCGAAGCGAGTTAAGAAAGTTTGAAAGGTGATAAGACCGTATATGGCCTTGGGACGATGATGTGGGTGATGCAAATCTAATTATTTAATAGCGTGCCCGAGAAGAAAAATGGTTCAATTTTTGATTTATTGTTCGTTTTTTCTCTCTCTTTTTTTTTTAGTTGTTGTTGCTGTTCGTTCTTCCCTCTTGCAAAAAGGAGGAGAGGAGGAAAAAAAAATTAAACGAATTTAATCAAGCTGCTTAAAGTGGAGCCACTCGAAAAACGTTAAAAAGTGAAGAATGTTGCCAGTTATATTTATATACTTTACAGCATTTTATCGGATAAAGTACTTATAAATAGTGCTAAAAAATTTAATTTCGCATTCCTCGTTAAAACTGCTTAAGCGAGTGTCCTGCGGGCAAACAAGAATTTATTAAAGCTACGAACAAACATTGACAGAACTCCCTGTTTCTATCCATCAATTGTAACTATATATATAAGGAAGAAAAAATTTGCAAAGAAAAAGGCGGAATTAATGCAGATGAGGTCTTTCTGTCATTAACGTATAGACGAGAAAGAGAGAGAGCGAGAGAGAGAGAATGTAGGAGGAAGGAGACGAAAGAAAAAAAAATCACTAATTGCTGCGAGGCTTGTGCTAGCACCTTAATTGGAAAGCCCAGTCGGGACGGAAATGTCTGTAATGCCTAATTGGCATTGTTTCCAACATACACAATATTGTTGTGATGGTGCGCAGGTGTCTAAACTTGTCTACAATTCAATTTTAACCGTAAAGTCTACAAGCTACCACGTGACTGGAACCAGCTGAAGGAAGAGATGCAGAAGTCTTTGGAAAACTAGCAGAAACCTTTCCCACATCCTCGGGACATAGATCTTCTTATTAAGATAATTTTCTCGTTTTTAAAATCAGATACAAAAAAGATGAATGATATAACTGGTTTTAAGTTTAGCGCTCGGGGGGAGGTGTGTTTTGTATCTTCTTTATGTATCTCTTACATAAGACCAGTCCAAATTATGTACACATTCGCCACAACTTCTTCTTCTCTTCCTTGTTATATTAATTAATCATTATTATCGTTGCCATGTATCTTCTGTCACTTGGCCTGTTTCTTCTAAGGAAAAAAAATAAAATAAATTTTGGGGCAAGTAGTTATGTTGCTGCCAGAAAATAAATAAATTTTTCTTTCCCAAGTAAGAAGTTGTTTAAAAAATAGGAAAAAAAAAAGGTCGAGTGAATGATTAGAATGCCGGTCGAAAATATTTTTGAGAAAAATAAAATAAATTTAATAAAAAAACGAGAAAATTCGGCAAGGAGTACGCGATTGAAATCAAAAATTGAGAAGTTAGTTCGTTGTACGAAAGTATTCAGCAGAGAGTAGCGATGCTGTCGAATACTTTGCTCGTTTCTAAGAGCAACTTTGCACTTGGAAACATGTAAAATATGTTCCTGCTTTGTTTCTAGGAGCAGAAGCAATTTTTTCTTGTTTCCAAGAGCAAAATTGCTCTTGGAAACAAAGCAGTAGCAATTTTGTCTAAAAATACAAAAATTGAGTTAGTAATTATGATGCTACCCGAAAGTAAATAAAATTAATTAAACTAATACAGTGTTTGAGTGAATTGCATAAAAATATTGAGTAACTACAAGCGATGCTACTAGATAAACAAAAATGTATTAAGTTAATGTTATACAGTATTATATCTTTTAACCTTACTATAAATGAATAAGTAACTAAGATGCTATCGTTTTTAGGCAGCAGTTTTTAATTTAAATTTATTCCCAGGAACAGTTTTAAAATGCTAACTTGTTTACCTATTAGCATTGTTACTATTTACTCGATATCTTCACACAAACTAATTTTTTTTTAATGTGCGTCGAAAGCAAAAAATTAAAAAGTGAATTGTCTGAATGCTATCTGAAAGCAAAAAAAAAATAAACTACACTAGTTTAATGTTTGAATGAACCGATAAAAATATGAATATCTAGAAAAACAATGCTACTAGGTAACAAAAAACTATTAAGTTGGCATTATAAAAGTTGCTCCTGTTTAGTCCTACAATTGAATCAGTAATTATGATGCTATCTGTAAAGTGCAGAAAATAGAATTCAATTTTTGCATTTTTAGTTTGAGTTTTTTTGTAGAAGGCAAATTTAAGATACTAACTTGTTTATCCAGTAGCACTGTTACTATCTACTCAAACATCGTCACGCAATTAATATTTTTTGTAGTAGAGGTATAAATACTTCGAGAGCACAAATTAAAATTGAGCTGTCGTTCCTATGCTATCAGAGAGCAAAAATAAAGATTATAGTAGCACTCTGATTGAATTGCATAAAAATATTGAGAACCTAGAAACAATGCTACTTGGTAAACAAAAAATATATTAAATTAGTACTATAGTAGTTCCTGTTAAACAACAATATCTTATTATAACTGAGTCAGTAATTAATGATACTATCTGTAAACAGCAAATTTTTAGGCAGCATTTCTCGTTTGAGGTTGTTTGCAGGAACAAATTTAAGATACTGACTTGTTTACCTGGTAGCATTGTTATTATCAACTCAATTATTTTTTTTTTTTTTTGTAGTGAGGGTGTATTTCTAAAGCAAAGATAAAATTGAGTCGTTGTTTGAATGCTACCGAAAGAAGAAAAAAAAATTAAACTAGTACATTGTTTGATTAAAAAAAAAAACAAAAAAGATAGAATGCCTAACATCATGTTTTAAAAATAAATGTTTGAGCAAATATAAGTTTATAATAAATCGAACAAAGAAAAAAAGGAAAAAAACCCTAAGGAAGATATTGAAAATAAAAAATAAAAAATGTTATGAAGAGCTGAAATAAAATTTTTATCAGAGTTAAGGCGATGCCCGGAAACAAAACATTGAACAAGTAGTTACGATTATACTAGAAAATAAATTTTTAAGCAAGTATTTAAGAGTTCTGTCCGAAAAATAAATAAATTTTTCCAAAAGCTTTATAGAAACACTCCAACAATCTTCTCTTATACTGTTACGCTACAAATAAAAATCTTATTTAAGGAGTTTACTTAGAGACATAAAGCAGTTTTATAAATGGACGGCGTTAAAAAAGAAGAAGAAGAAAAAAAAAAGTGGAGTTCAACTATAACCAGATGGCTTCTATTTTATTCAAAGATCAAAAAAGTTATTTTTTTTTTAAATTTTAACCATTAAAGATACGTAGGTGGCCATCTGGATGAGTTTTGTGACCTTAGGTTAGTTATTAATATGACAATTCGGCTAATGACCAACATATTTTACGCAACAACTTTCTTTGCCATTATAGCAGGGCATCGTTTAGTGGAGCGGTTCCTTTCACGCATTCCTCTAGTCGGCTCCATCTTTTATTTGCAGTTGTGAACGGCGAGCTTTGAGTTTGTTAAAATGTCTCTTAACCTTAATGGAGATTCTATCTTTTTTGTTTTTCTTGCTTAAGTGTATTATACTCGTTTGGAAACAGTAAAATCCAACCGTTTTCTCATCGTACTGCCATCAATAAACGATTTTCTTTTCTGTTTCCCACGCAAGAGGAATTTTTTTTTTCTTTAGTAACATAATTGAAACAGAGCTTCATGACTACGTACTTACGACTTTTACTGGTCCTCGAACGTAACTCAAGCTTTTATGAACGTTATCACGATCTGGAATACAGAAAACACACGTTTAAAATTAAAAGATAAATAAAAGTAACACGATAAGGCAACGCACAAATTCATTATTGAAGTGCTAACTTACTATTGTATGTAAATTGCTTCTCGCAACGTATCGGTCCATCTTGTTACCTTGGTCCAGTTTTACTTCTTTCTTGTTTTTTTTTTTTACCCCTCATTTCTTTCGAGTAGATAGTCGTGTCGGTAGGAAATCTCGGTAATTGTGTATTGTCAGTGGTTACCTGGTTTGACTGATGTTTCCAAGAAGGAGAGGTGGCGGAAGACGTCTTGTTGACAGCAACAATTAGTTGTACGTCTTGGTTGTTATTGGCCAGCATCATCCATCATCGAATCAATAGCGAATGTGGGATAAGAAAGTCTCCATATGATAAATGATACAGAGATTGTACTATTATGGTTCTCCTAATAAATGATTCTCCTATCTGAAATTGTTTTATTTTAGAATATTCAGCATCTGTTATCTTATCAAAAAATAAAAAATACATATATATTTTTTTCCTCCTTGTTTAATTTAATTTTTGCTGTTTTTTTTTAAATATATTTCCGCAGCAATAAATCATTTTATGATTATTATTATTTATACGTTTTTAAATATTGCAAAAATTAATATTTTAAGGGGCAAAACTACATAAAATAGTCGAAACTGCGCTCTCTTAATTTATTTTTTTTGTTGCTGTCTTTGATATGTGAGGCACCATTGTTTATTTCGTATAAAAGTATTATTTAGTGGAGTTATTTAACGACGTTGTCAGATAGAGAGAGAAAAAAGAGGGCATTCAAATTACAAAGCTGCTTATTTAAAGACAATAAAAGAATTAAAAGGAATGCAAGCCACCGCATGAGACATCTCACAAACTTGTAAGGATTATTTAGAAACTTTGTCTTCTTCCGTTTGTTCTTTGTCTGAGAGGCACGTAAATGAAGCAGAGACAAAGAGCTTCTGTCTACTCAAACTATATTATAAGATCCCCGTAAATAACACTTATCTAGCACAAAGATACCGCCATTTTATATTCTTTCCTACTCACCACCTAAAACTTCTGACTGGATGTACAGGAGCCGTGTTAAAAGCAAACAAAACTGCATTCAAACCGATAATGCAATCAAGTTAATTTTAGCGCATTAACTCTCGCTTTAAAAAAAACAAGCGTGCATAAAATTATCCAGAAACTTTACGTTCGCATTTCTTTCGATGCTGAAAGTAGGATCGATGGCTACAACCTTCGGGATTTTTCTCTACTCGTTATAAATAAGGCTAAACTCGTAAGCCAATCTGCCAGGTTGTAAATTAGGCCAAAATGGAGAAGGTTAAATTCGCGTGTGTGTGCAAAAATCTGGTTCCAGAAACCGGTGGAGATTATCTTGAGTCGAACTATTGTCGAACTATTGTCAAACAGATAAGAGATCTACCTCCTGCCAGGGAAGAGATTCTCTGTATAACTCTAAAAGAAGAAGAGAGAGAGGGGAAGAAGAAAAAAGAGAGACAAGTCAAGAAGTTCGCACTGTAATTAATTGTCTACACTTACTGATTGGCGATGAACGCAAGACAATGGGAGCATTGTTATCACCTCTTGTCCAGTGCGACCCCCGACTCGGATGAAGGATGCAAGCGAATGCATCTCCCCAGCTTGGCAACCACCCACCCGATAACATCTGCAGTTAGATACAATAGCAGACGTGGGGGAGACTGCAAGCACCATTTTTCATTTGTCACGTCCCATCTAGGTGATTAGAAGAAGTGAAGAAAATCGTCCGTGACTAAGAAACGTCATCAATCATGATGCTATTGTTAGCCAGTTATGCTACATTAACTTATCTGGTAGGCTGGTGGCCTCTCCTCCCACAGACGTAGATACATATTGAAAATTAGGTAACGATCAACTTGCAGATAAATTTTAGTTGGAAGGCAATTTAAATTTTCATATATATAATTTTTTTTTACCCCCTCTTCTCTTTTCTCGTCTTTGTGAGATTCTCGGCGGTTGGTTGGTCTTTAGCTGTGTATTCAAAAGTCTGATTACTTCGATACGCTATCTGTCTCTTTCTACTTTGTTTTTTAATATTGTAATCTATTTATAATCGTTTTGCTAATGAGTCGCTAAGTTGGATAACTTTCCGAGTGGAAGTAATACAATTTTTGAGTCTTCTGCCGCGGAATTAAGAAGTTTTCGGTTCGATAATGGCCTCAGTTGGTTTCTGTTTCCGGTTGGAATCCATCATAAGGTAAAATGCGTAACGATCGAAAGAGTGTAAACGTCCTTTGAGGGATCTTCAATTTAATCGGTAACAATCGTTAATTTAATGCTTTTATATTAAAGTTGCATTACTGCGAGAAAAAAGCAAAGCGTGTGACAATAAAAAGAAACTTAATTTAGATCCACAATCGATATTTTCGAGACTATATATTTTCATTGTCATTATTGTTTCATAAAGTAAATCGTAGATGATGAAACGATATGTCGTTGAGAATGTATTTGGGAGTAGCCATAGCAACTGTGAGTATTGTCCCATAAATCACAGACGAGGTGACAGCATGAGTGGCACAAAGCATCAGGTTGACTAGTCTTTTGGCGAGAAATAACGTTCCGCTCTGCTGCTCATGATGTATGAGGTGTGGCTTGGTTAGGAGAATTGGCGATACTCTACTTTGCTTTATTCCTTTCTTGCCCCGCGGTCAGGGTCATCGGGACGTGTTACGAAAGATAAATGGATGTTTTAATTTCTCTCCAACTTTTTTTCTCCCTCAGACTCATTTTACAAAGTTCTGAATGATTCGGATACCGTGGAGGAAAGAAGAAAAAACCATCTTCCACATGTAATTATAAAGATATACGTACTCTTAATTTATAAATTTCTATCCTACCATAATAAATAGAGCTTAGTGGGTTCATAGAGATAAATGGTCTTATCTGTAAACCCGTCCCCCTAGTATCCCTGAGGACCCATACTAAGCTAGGAGGGTTTATACGTAACCCCCATCAATCTCCACAAATCCAGTTTAACCTTTAGAGTCCATCCTCTCAATTTGATATACTATCAACAATAATTCTCAACTTCTAACCATTACTCAAGTCGGAAATTAAAAAAAAGAAGAAAGTAAAAAACAGGAGGATCAATTAGCTTCAAGAACCGAGAGATTTACTCAATTGGAAAATTAAAAATTGAACAGGAACAGGATGATTATTCCTCAAACTTACTGAATATATGAAAATTAAAATAATAATAAAATAAATAAAAAGAACAAGATGATCAGTTGAGTATAGCAACAGGATGATTACTTCATTTAGAAAATTAAAAAAAAAATCATGGACAAGAGAATGAGTTGCAATCAGAAACGGAAAGGATCGAATCTATTAAATTTTAAAAAAGAAAAAAAAATAGATGTAGAATTTTACATTCTATCCTACGCATGAATGGGATAGAAGATGGTCAATTCGAAAAATTAAAAAAAAATAATAAAAAATGAAAAGCAGGAAGAGGAAGATCAGGAGGATGAAATAAAGACAAGAAAAAAATAAATTAAAACGTAAATTATGGCGCATAGTCTCTTCAGAAAAGTTTTATAGAAAGGAGAAAATGGAGGAACTGTTAAACAAAAATGAAAGCAGAGTCATCTTGATGATTCCCAGAGGTTGAGAATTGACAAATCGAAGTGAGAGTTTCCGCTTGAAAGGTACTTTGCATTGCCTCATAAATCTGACGAGCGTACTGTACCACTCTCTCATCTATCAATTCTGTCCAATATTAC
>WUQG02009573.1:0-11935 GCA_011317285.2 Androctonus mauritanicus
ATTTACAAGGATAAAACAATTCAAATCCAAATATTTTTGTGAAAGAAAGTATATTATACAAAGAACATGGAAAACAAAATTCTTCTATAATTGCCATTCGTAATAAATGAAAGTATTGAATATTTAGCTTACCGATTAATATATCTTTAATAGAGTATTCTTTTGGTAGATGAATTAAATTTATCTATTGATAAGTATTATTAACTGTTCAATATATACAAATTCAGTTTTAAAATCTAACAAAATGTCAAAGATGTTATTTATTAAATTGTTCCTCCTTTAAAGTGCGAAGTGTGTCTACTCTTTGAAATGACAACCTGTTAACGGCAAAAGACCGACCTTTTATAAATCTAATGCTAAAACGTCATTAAGAGAATTACATAATTTATGCTATTCTGATTTGTAGATAGGATGGTAATAAATTATGTTTATGTTTCCTTCAGCCAATAGGATTCTAATGTCTTTCGGAAGTTTATACGGAGCGTCAGTGCATTGTTTAAAAATTACATTATTTAAACAATGCACTTGACCCTCCCTGTGTTTGAATTCAAAAATACAAGAATAATTTTTATTCTAAATTTTTATTCACAAAGAATTATGCGATAAATATTGTAATTTTGTGATGCGTTTCCGATGCATTTTCGCTTCGCGTTGCATGCACAGCAAACTGTTTACATTGTAGTCGAATTTTAATAGTAGCATTAATTTATTTATTAGCTTTTGTGTTTGCAGCTCTCGGATTATCACTACTGGCATCATCAATTAGTAGATACAATATATCATTTTCTAATAAAATTAATAAATTTTAATTAAAATTAAAACATAATATATAAAAATTTAGTTTTTCGGTAACTTAATCAGTATTGGTCGATTTTCTGTTTGATATTTCTTAATTGAAGAAAGATTAAAGGTATTGCGATAATAAAGTTTTAAAATTCAATATAATATAAAAAATATTAATAAATTTATTCTTATGTAGATTTTATATTTCATTAAATTATTCGGAAAAATGTCTCTTCGCTTTCAATTGGAGGATTTTTTCATCAATAAAAAGCTTTTCATTAGGGTAATATATTTTTCTATAAAAAAACTAAGAATTTTGAAATAAATTTAATAAAATTTTTTAATAAAGAGATTGCTTTCTATAGGAAAATTCATTATTGTTTAAAATATCCCAGAATAAGAAAAGAATTTAACATATGTATCTTCTATTAGAAGACAAATAAAATAATTGCTTTATTTAAATCAAAACAATTAAGAGAAAAATCCAATTAAATAATCGAAAATTTGCTTGTTTTCAATCATATTTATGAGAAATTTTACTTTATTACAGTTAGAAGAGACGGTTTTATTCTAAATATTAGCAGTTATTTCATTCTAGTGTTGTTTATATCTAGATTATATATAATCCGAACTTATATTTTATACGTATATACAGCAAAATCTATGATACAACATATATGACAACAGTACGTAAAATGTTATATGTACTATACATTATAATATATAAATATAACTTAATAGTACAATATTGTAATGTATTAATACCATTTTATAATTTCTTGTTTGTTTTTATTGTATAAAACAACAATGGTGTAAAATATCAAGATTACAAAGAACGAGGATATGTATTTATAATGATATAATACCTCAGATTGTGAATAAATCCTCTCCAATCTTCCGATCAAATCGATAATTATATATTGAATAAAACACATTTGATATCATGTAGTTCAATAGCTGATGTTGGCCAATTTTTACAATTGTATAAATTGTTTTTCTCTTATTTAATTTCAGATTTGATGGGGATATTTACTAGTAAAAAAAAAAAAAAACATTTTATTGAAATAAATAGTAATTAAGTGTTTATAATATAAATTAGAAAATTAAATAATTAATGATACATCTTAAATAGTGTATATCATATTTTGTATGAATAGTACCGAATTATTGAACTTAAAGATCGATGTGCTTTTTTCAGATATGCATGTATTTTTAGTAATGTTTAAAAATAAATATTATATATCAATTTAATTATTAAAACATAATTGTTTAATATTTTTCAGATGGTATATGGACTTTATTCTGTATTTTCAACTTTGCTCGAGTTAAACGGATCAAGTAAACCTCATTTTTGCAACAAGAATCGTGTCAACACATTTCGATCTATTTGAATATATTTCCTTTTCAAATAATGAAAAAGATATTTATAATAAAGATAAGAAACTTTTTAGATCACATATCTTATTTTTATGAAAGTTTTAGTTATTAAAATAAACTTTAATATTATAACTAGCATTCGGTAGATTTTTTTTTATATATTTTTACGCTCCTTTCCAATCAGTGAGATTACCAAGGGGCGAAGACAGTTCCAACCACGAGCTGTACTCACACCCGTGGAAAAGATCCTGGTTGTGAAGGACGGGGATCTCCGACCAGGCAAAGAACTCCGAAAAAACTTTTCAGGAGATGCTGGGCCCGGGTCCTCCTGCGTGGCACGCCAACGTGTTACCACTTGTCCATCCGGCCAATAATCGGTAGACTACTTATATTTTGACATGTGGTAAAACCCTTATCACACCTTTTATGCAACAAGAATCATCTCAACGAATAAATAAAGGAAGGGATTCTAATATGAAAATTTATAATTTTATGTTAATCACTTCAAATCTATGATATTATGAAGAATTTCATTTATATTTATTAATATTTAAATTAAGATCAGTCATAAATAATAAAAGGATGTTACAATTAACTTAACTTTTTATATGGTGAAAGACAAATGCGTCTGATCAACGGAAATTGTAAATTTCCGTTGATCAGACACATTTGTCTTTCATAATATAAAAAGTAAAAAATTATTTTCTCAAAAATTATTTGAAAAAATTAAGTCGAGGTCTAGTGATATTTTCTTAAAACAGTTTGATCAAGATTATCATGAAATATTATTTTCTTAATATTTCTCTTTGGTTTAATTGAAATTTTAGAAAATATCCTTACAACAGGAGTGTTATTTCATCGTCTCTGATTAATACCGGAATGAGTTGATACCTCTTTCTTAATTTGATAGAAAACTGCGTTAACCAAACAAGAAAATATTATCTGTTAATCTGATAAGTATATTACTGATTAACAAATAATCTATTAATATACTTTAATCATAATAATAATAATTAAAAATCTGTTAATATAATTTATTATATCGCCATTGTTAATAGATGTCACCAGAGATGGAGGAAATAAATAGATTTAAAGCAACTTAGCAACATAATTTCCTATTGATTATCAATAAGGTACATCCGTCATTATATCTCTATATCTCTAAAACATATATTGATGTACTCCATTTTTAGTATCGAATGGTTATGCCATAAAATTGTACAGTCTGCAACGTGTTTAATAAATTTATAGAAAATCTAATAATTTAATAGAAATCCATTATTGGTATCAGGCTCTTCTATTAAATTAAGAGGAGTTGAAATTTCTGACATTCATTTAAACATCCAAATATTAGAATTTATATTTATCGCTATAATCATTATCAACCTTTGCTCACTTCTAAATTTATTTTTCAATATATTTAATATTTTAATTTATAATACTTATTCTTAGGATTCTTACTTTCTTAGGATTAGCCATTAAAATCTATGTTTTTTGTTCAAAATCTTTTCGGAGAAGTTAGAACTTAGTTGAAAGACAACTTCATTCTTCACCAAACTGCTACGTCCGCTGAAGCTGTGAGCAGTTCATGTTAAGTACTATAACGATACGATCTATCGTTTAATTCCGACCTAGGTGAAAAGATATGATGATGGAAAGCTGAGTGGAGGGGGAAGAAACTATACATAAGAAAAAAATACTTCACTTTTTGTCCCTTCTTTCTGTAATAGGGTCGGAAGACTCATGAAGGATGACGTTGAATATGGCCTAACTAGATCCTTAAAAATCTGAGGAATAGGACTCGAAATTGAACCTAATTTCAAACAGTTCTCTTCTCTAAAGAATTTATCGAGGACATAACTTTCGAAATCAAATAAATAAATATTTCGTACTTCTATCTTCCTATTTAAACAAATTTCTGAATTTCACTGATATTAATATGAAATATAATATCCAGGAGATCCCCCAATTAACAGTCGCTCAATTTATCTTTTAATGTCTATTATTTCTGTACTTTATTCAAAATTTGAAGACGTTGTTTAGCTTCAAAATTTAAAAAAATGCTTATTTTTCGGCACATTTGGCAAATTTAAAAGATAATGGAGTCAGAAAAACGATCAAAGAAACAGAATGACAATTGCGGATGAGAGACATATTTTGGAAACCTCCTTGTCCCATACATGGTGATGATTCACAATTATGTGCTGTTAAAACTAAACACGTCTTCAGTTCCATGTTGAATGGGTTCGTAGTCAAAGTTTCTTTCTTGAATTATCGCCTGGTTCCCGTTGTAGTCGACCCTGCTCGGAGATCCGACCTCGATGAAACCGTCAAATCTCTAGCATATTATAAAGAAACTACATTCATTTCCGAGGAAAAGCAGAAGTTGTTCGAGATAAAAAGGGATGAAAGAAAGTAGTGTTCCTGCTCCCAAGAGGGAACAGGAACCGCTTACTTCAAATATTCTGCATTCTATGTTAAGAACGAGTGAAATAGCGACAAAAATCTGTCTTTTACATTTAAACTGATTTTTTTTACTATACATTTGTATTAGAAAGACTTATTCATATGAGAAAGAATTATTTTAGAATCACCATTATGATATAAGAAAGTCTTCTTTTATCATAATAGTTATTCTAAAGTAATTTTGTCAAAAAATCGAATCAAATTTTATAATTATAAACTATATAACACAAATGATGAAATTTCGACATCTTTCTATAATACGTTTTGAGTTCTTAATGAAATAAATACTATATAGAGGACAAATCCGGGAGAGACGCACATCTTTTATTTTGATTTACTGATAAAATAATTAATAATCATAATCAAAATTCCTATTATTGAAAATAGTTTACATGGAACCATAGGCAAAAAGTAATGTCAAAAATTACTTAAGCAAAATGGAAACAAAGTAACAAAAGCAACAATGTTTTTCATTTTTTTCTTTTACTAATATTTGACATTAATTTTGCATGTGGTTCCATGTAAACTAATTTTAATAATGAAAGTTTTCGATTATGATTATTAATTATTTTATCAGTAAATTAAGAAAAGGTTGCCCCGTCTCTCCCGGATTTATCTTAATGTGTATTATTTAATTATCTTATATAAATCACACCATCGTCTACGCTGTTCCAAGCAAATGAATGGCAGTTACTGTATGCCATTATCCTTAACAAAATGTCATCTTGGCTCCAGAATGTCAATATATTTAGCTGCGCCTTCTCTCCCGTCACGCTATCTCTCCTGACTTTATCCTGTCTTTCATAATTAACATGTCATATAGCATTTTAATTCATATCTTGCACTTTTAATATCTGTTAAAGGAAATTGTTTGTTTCTGTTTTAACTGCTTAAACATATGATTATGCCACCATTAATTTATTTAAAACTAAATATGATAACATGTATAGAAAGTCGATTATTGACAAGATAAGATATAATTAAGTTATATAGAAGAATTATCATCAATTACTATAAAAGTTGAACATTTTCACAGTATGCCAGTTAGTTTGATGTAAAAAAAAACAGATAAGCTTATATCAATGTATTCTAAAGGGAAGCAGAATGTAATTTTTGTATTTAGTAAACATTTAACGTTAGTTTAAAATTCTGATAAGACAATAATTTTATATTTGCATATACAATTTTCACAATTGTCTAATTATTTTCGAATATATAATCGATATCAACTGTAAATTTTGGATATGGGATAATTTCTAAGTTAGAAGGAATTCGGGAGACCTGACCATATGGGAGAGTTGAAGTACTTCAAATATCTCATTCAATTTTTGCGGTAATCGGGTGGTTGAAAAGTTATAATGTTCCGATCAGTATCCGCTTCCATCCTCATTTGACAAAATTACCATAGGTATTCGTTTTGAGCGAAGAAAAGGTGTCTTTCGGTGTCAGAAGTAAAAAAGAAATTTTTTTGTTTATTACATCGTCATTCTTTTATATACCAAGGTTTGTACAAACGTTTTATGTAAATTGAATCATTTATTATCGTAGTTTTATGCAGTCAGATTGTTTTTATCATCTTATTTTAATTTTTTTTTTTTTTTTTTTGAAAAACTCTATCATTATCTGTTAGGCAGTGGTGGCAGAGTTAAGCCACTTGAGTTGGGGAGAAATGATCAGTGGATCAACCCTCCCACTGTTGTTCAGGAATAACGCAATACTTTTTTATTATTAACAATTTTGTTTTAATTTTTAGGAAAAGATGTGAGAACATTTTTGTCCTGAATGTACAGACAAGTAGACAGAGCTATGCCAGGAATTTGCTTCGCATTTTATTGTTATTTTTGATTTTGCAGGATTTTCTTTATATCTGTAGTTTCAATAAGGAATTAATTTAATCCAAATGAAATAATAAAAAAGTTCTTACTACTTAATAAATGACTGATCTCAAAAATAATTGATTCCATTCATGTTTATTGAATGTTCCATTTTTGCTAATTTTTTTAAAAACCTCAATTAAAATATGACCTGTAACTATTCTGATGTGTAAACGTTGTTATTTCTTGATGTAAGGTAAAGAAAATTTGTATTTTTTGTCATTTGTTCCCTTGTTACACGGTCTAATATTCCATTCCTTGGGGAGAGCTGAGCCAAATCTCATTTTTTAAAAATTCTACTGTTGTGCTTACATTTATTGTATTGAAATGACAAAACACTAAAAGTGTAGTGAAATAACAAGGCTATATTATGATACAGATAAAAAAATCGTTGCATCTCATACATTAGATTTTATGGACTTTCAAGTAAAGCATGGTTCAAGTGTCTCGAACTTCCCATATATCTAATTCAATATTTAAAACAACTTTTGTTAATTTACCAAAATTAACAAAAGCAGTTATTAACATATTTTAATAATTCTTAAATATATTAAAGAGAATCAAGGTCAAATGTTCAATTTTGCCCTTGGTGAAAATAAAACGTATTTATTCAACAGTTAAAATTTTCTCTATATGTTATGTCAGATATTCTTTTATTGCCACTAAAAAGATCGATGTGTGATGCAATATCAAAGTAAATAGAATTTTACGTTTCGAGTACAAATGATCCTTTATCCATTAAAAGAAAGGAATGCTATCAAACTACTGCTAACAAAGTTCTGTATACACTTTTATTATATAAAATTTATAGAAAACTTTTATGTAATGAAAGCACAAAAGTATAGGCTATGCTTTCTTTATTTATTCTGATAACTGTCTTCAAAGGACGTTTTATTCTGCCTTGTTTTTGATTCTACACAATTTAATCTTAGCGTATTATGTTTAAAGAGTCAATATTCTTCAAATAGTTAAATGTAACAACCCGTGATAATAATTTTTAATTTTATAAAAAATGTTTTACTTTAATATACAAAATAAGTGTTTTTAAACGGATACCGTATTATATATTTAAAGACAATAAATACAGCACATTTATTACAAAAATTTGTGGAACTATCCAGACTTTTTCATTTTCTGTTCACTTTGGCATAAAATTTTACAAAAACAAAATTGAAGTTGGAAAATTTTCATGAAAATAATAATAACTATGAAATAAAGGAGGGACAAATTATTATAATCTATTATATCTAAGAATAGAATTAATACTTAATAAATATTTGATATCGTTTAATAATTCTTGATGAGAAATATTTTTTTCACAACTTAATAATTCTTTAAAATCTGTCAACTAAAATAAGTCTGAACTATGAGAAGACAATGTTCAACATAAGTAAATCCACAACCAGTGACGATAGAAAGTCGCACAACTGAAAGAGTGGAAGAATATAAGTATTTAGGATAAGCAACAATAACTATAAATAAGAATAACTTAGAGAAAACTAGAATTATTAATCAATATTTTAATGATATTTTAAAGACACGTGATTTTGATTAGAGTACTGAATTTTATAGACAGGTTTTTAAGAAATCGTGGATCAATTAGAATTATAGAGTAGCACAGATATGAATAAATAAATATTTCTTCTGAACCCGAAGGTGTCTTAGAAATTATATTATTAAACTGCTTATAATTTCATTAGTGAAACTGTAAATTTATGAATATTATTTTAATTCGTATTAACACAATGTCGATTTGGAAATTAAAATCAAACTGCTAAATTTCAATAGAGAATTAAGCGTATCTACCTAGACAGAATAAAGATATCTTGGATAGAAGACAGGCATCTGATCGATGAAGTATAATCGTTGCGTTATATCGTATGGAATAATGATGAATACTGTATTTCAATTTTTTCCCCATATTTAAGTTTTAAACCAGTGTTTCTTAACAAAACTGACACTGCGGACCAACAAAAATTTTAAGCTTGTATTGCGGACCATACAAAAAGTTGCATACCAAATTAAAGAAAGTGCAGTTTTATTTTTAGTAATTCGCGGACTAATTACTGAAAAAGTTCAGACAGTACTATAAAATGACTGTATATTTTTCAGTAAACATCGTGTAGGAGATGCTCCAGAAGAAGGAGAGGAGAGAAAATTTTTCAAAAGTCATCCCAAGCAATAGTTTCTGGAGAAACCTTAGGTCTAATTTTCTTTTAGAATTATGCATTGTCATCGACATTGTACGATAAGCAAGTGCACGGTTTTCTCAGTTGTATACATCATTATTGCCATTAAAAATGATTAATAATCCATTTAAAAGTTGTAAAACTATGTAATAAATATAAAGTTCACGGAAAATTAAAATTTTTCTGCGGACCATCGGTTGAGAAACACACTGTTTTAAACCACCAGTTGATTTGGAGGAAACGACAAATTATACTCAATTTAAAAATCGATATTAGATAATAATAATAATAATAATTAATAAGTTACAGTTTGCACGTTAACAAAAATATTTTAATGTATTTTAAATAATATATACATGTTATCTAGTAATTAATTTAAAAATTATAGTATAATTATTAATTACTTGATGGGGATCACAGCCTTCATTTAAAATAATTAATCGCTGAAAATTTAATACGAACTTATTCCACTAGGGGAGATTTGTGCTGTAATATTTGGTTGATTTAAAACAGGAAAATCCCCTAAATAGTGTGTATACGAATATACTATTTGATTTTTTTTTTTTTTTTTTTTGCATATTTTACGCCTCTTTCCAATCAGGGAGTTTACTAAAGGGCGGGGGCCAGTTGACCATGTTAATTTCTTTCAAACGATATTCATCAATTTATATTAAAAATTACGAGATCATTTATAAATGATAATAATTTTTACTATAAATTTAAAGTAGGAGTTCTCTGTTGAAAATTTTCTGTTTTATCGAATTTCAACACAATCTACAAAAGCAATTTAAAATGATTTTCAAATAATTCGTGAAAGATTGGTGTATTTTTTTTTCTGAATACCTTTTATAAATTTTTGCTATGTCTAATAGTTACCGATTTTCCATAATTTTCTTTCTTTGTTTTAAATCTTCGGAAATTATAAATTTGTTTAATTTATGATCTGCAAAATATTGCTATTTCGTATCTGTTGAATGTATGTGAAGATTTTCAGAGAGATTACTTTTTTGGTAAAATTCCTTGAAGAAATAATCTTGAGCAGATGAGAAATATTTCATAATATTTTTTTTTTTCTTTTTTGTTTTAAATGATTTACTCAAAAGATTCTAAACAATATCATTGGAGTAAGAAACAATCATTTCAAGAACTTCAAAGATTTATTAGTATTAGTTGAGTTATTTAAAAAGAATTTGATTTTTGTTAATGGTTATTTTATATTTGCTTTTTTGAAAAATACTATCTTATCTTCTACAATAACCAGTTTTGCCATGTGCTGATAAACTTACATAATCTCACCATTTATATAGGTTTATTATGAAAAGAAAGTTTTTTCGAATACAAAACGTTTGTTTTCAACATTACATCATATTTTACTTTTGTTATTATAACTTGAAATGTTCGATACATGATGCATTTGCAAATAATGTTTTACGACTAGATGCTAATAGCGTCCTATGTTAAACGTAAAGAATTAATAAGTAAATCCATTAAAGATTTTAACTTACATAAAGATCATGAAAGAGTTTGAAATCATGTAAGTACAAATTCGCCTTTTCTTAACTAATTGAAGAATCTTATTCAAGATATTCTTTATTTTTTCTTACTTTTAATGTTTATAATTGAACTTTTTAGGGGAATTCAATTATTTAGATTTCCTCCATATAACTATATCTATAACAGAACATATGAATAATTTCAGGAGTTCCAACAAAACACAAAGAAACTTGAGAAATTTCTATATATTTTGAATTTTTATTTCTATGTAATATATATATATATATTTGCCGAGTATGCATGTTTCTTTATGTCAGTTGCCATCTGAGTAATTGCTTCCGAATGTCAGTCCTCTGGTGTCCTTCTTTCTTTTTACCGATCTTAACCATTCCTTCAGACAAGAACTCTTTAATCTATTGCATGATCTTCATACTTTGTTTTCTTTTGGGCTAAAACTATGAGTTCAGTCAATTGTTCCCGTTATAATGTACAGAACAAGGAACTCAAGTCAACTCTGTCCCTTCCCAGTGTATTTTCTGCGGATAGATTCGGAATGAAAATTCCAACGTTTCTGTACGACCCATCTGGACTATAAAATGCATTAAATTCTAATAATTCATACATTCAAATATTAATGGGATATGTTGATGGCACATTTTTGAAATATTGTTGATGGTTTATTAGGTATTAATTAAACAGAATCGAACGTCACAGAATAGCGAAAATATTGAAAGCTATCTTCCTGAACTCTCTAATCTCCCAATATTTTCATATTTTTCAAATTTTATTTAAATAAACAACACGCGTTTAAGATACTAAAATAAAGCTTTACCGATAAGTAGAGTACTAGAAAAAAGTATTTTATCAATAATTTTTTTACCAATAGTAGCTAATTTACGAGAATATAAATAAAAATGCATTTTGAAATCAGACAAACTTATACAAATTTCATATCGAAATTTGTATAAGTTTGTAAAGTGTAAAGTATGAAAAGTGCAATTTTATCTGTCAGACATGTTATTTGCTAATCCTGAATGATTAAATTCATAGTTTTATTACTGAAGTTGTTTCGCTTGATATAAAATTATTTTCGGATTTGTGTTTTCCTTATTTAAATAATATGAAATAGTAACCTTCGAAACAACCGATTTTTCAGAAACAACATTCAGATAATTTGGCCAAAGGAAGTCTGAAATTCAATTTATAGAACTTTTTCGTGCTAATCTAAATTTCCGCATTATATGTTTCTAATTTTTTAACTATAAACTAAAATACCTTTATCACAAAAGAAACTATCATCGACCAAAAGTATTGAAAAGTATTTCAATTTTACAGAAACTAAACTCATCAAGTAAATCTTTCCATCGCATTAAAACGTTAATATTATTGTTCATGTAACGTTGCAGTACATATTAGTTAAGTATTCAACAGATTACTATTTTATATCATGTTACCAAAAATATAATTACTTGCATTAAACTCTAACTTATAATAGTGTTGTTGTCATCAGGTAATATATGTTTTTATTAGCCTTTATTTTACTCAATAATAAATCTCAAAACTTGTTGGATTATTAATAAAAGTTTTTTGAAGAATCATAGTAAAATGTAAAAAAAGTGAAAACTGATATTAATTCATCAATCAACTACACTCAATATAATTGTAACATTGAGTTAATTCTGATGTTGTAGCCAGAGGGTGCATTACACTGGAAAGGGAAACAACACGTGGTCCTATCACCATGGTAACAAG
>WUQG02009584.1:0-11935 GCA_011317285.2 Androctonus mauritanicus
CGATGGGATATTTTTGATGGGATAATATCAATACAATAACACACTTCTTAAAACTTAATTGTAATATCTAAAACCAGCGCCGGATCTAGATATTTTGTTACCTGAAGCAACATTAGAAAATAGCGCCCTCTCTCCTCTTCTCTCGCGTGCATTAAAACATAACTATATGTAATATTTTGGAGTCGGGAATGTGATGACATCAGATACATAGTCACTGAGAAATACAAAAACTTTATTCGTTTTTTCGAAACAACAAATAGCTAACAAAATACTACCAAAAAATACATTTATAATAGATATAATAAAAATTAATTCTATTTAATATAATAAATATGAACTATAGTTTAATTTTCTTGCTTTCAACGAGGCAAAATCATTAAAAATAGTTTATCAATTAATCAATTTAATTCGCATTGATTTTTCTCTCCCTTGATAAGTATTATCCGTTAGAAAAATACGCCATTGTCTTTGTAGACGGATTCTAAGCACGAAATATTGCTAAGATAAATATAATTAAGTTTGTGTGTGAAATTGCAATTGCATTTTCGTTCCCCCTCATAATTTTTGCCCGAGGCGATTGCCTCACTCGCCTCCACCCTAGATCCGGCGCTGTCTAAATTCTTCAGTTCTAGCTCGATATGGAATGGTAAAACCATTCCATATCGAGCTAGAACTGAAGAATTTGAACAGTAAAAAACACTGTTGGCAGGTGTCAGGGAGGACTTGATAACATTGATTTGACTTACGTTTTGAATATGCGTTTCACAATGTACTAAATGTAGCCTATTTTACGCGCAAATTTCAAAAAAATAAAAAATAAAAAAACTTCTACTTTAAAATGGGATGGATTTTAAAATTCTGGACTTTTTCGAGAAATTGGAATAATTTACCAAACCCTGGAACTGTAGAAAGGGTCGCACCATCCATAAGGGCAAGATGGGCGCGTCACGACGATCCCAAAGACCTAAATACGCTGTGAAGTTTTGAAATTTTGCAAATTTTGAAATAAACTGTTGAAAGTCAATTAGAAAATTTTTAAATTTCATTGAATTTTGGAAATATAAATATGATATATATATAATGCATTTATTATCGTTTTAAAAGGCGTAAAGTTTACATTTCCATGAGGGTGCATAAAAGGCCTAGTGCGGCCTTAGTCTCAAAAAATCCGGAACCAATGATCACCTAGATGTTCCTATCATAACATGGCGGATCCATGTTTCACCTATTAGGCGCCGCTATGTTGTGATGTCACTAAGAACATAAACTCTTGAATAATAAGCAAACTGTCAAAGCAGAATTGCATTTTTAGACAGAACGATTATATCTCATAAAAATGATCAATAAAACGACTATTTTAGTATGATTTAGACGGTTAGTAGGATGTAATTAATGAAGATGTCTTCCATTATTAACGAGATTATAAATTCTCTTCTTCCAGATACTGTATATTGACGCGTAATGCTTCGGAATGTTTTTCGTATAGTAAATAAATCAACTCGAAATTGTAGAATACCTAAAAAAACACAAATTTTAATTTCAAAGAAGTCTAGTACGGTATGTAAAATATCTTTTGTTAACACTGTATTCGAAATCAGAAAATAATAACTGAAAAAATATTCCTGAATATAATCATCTGCCCTAAATAATGATTCTTATGCAAAAATAAAAAAATATATTCGTTTAAAAAGCAATCATAAGAGAATGAAACTCGGGGAAGACGAATCTTCTTATAAAATAAAAAAAATTCGTCTTAATAACAATCGTAAGAGAACGAAACTTTCGCCGGTAGACGAATACTATATTGCTATTCAGTTGGAACAAATATTTCTCATCAATATGCGGCAGCGCCTGGATATTTTAGCTAATACTGTTTAAAATGTGGTTTTGAAACAGTAGCGTGCTGTGACATTTGCCGATAGGGAAGCTGTGTTTTCATAAAAATGATAAACAAATACTAAAAAATGGCAAAAATAAACAGTTTATTTATTTATTTTACTCGAACAAACGAGACAGCTCGTATCTCGAAAAACTCGTAAGTTGAGACACTCGTAAGTCGAGGTGCCACTGTATATTTATTATTTATATTTTAGAAAATATAAAGGAAGCGGCGCTTCCGCAGCTTCCATGGACTGCACGCCACCGATATTTATAGGATAAGATACACTTTTCTGATGACCAAAAGCATACATAAGAATAATGAAGTAAAGTTAGTAACATCTTATAACTAAATTAAACAACTCTTCTCTCATAGACTCAAGATCAATTGAAAATATTTAGTACAACTTATATAAGTTTTCAAGATTTATGGTAAAAATTTTCAAACGTCACTATTGTTAATATTTTTTTCGAACCGAATAATTAATGCCGGATAATAAAATTTTGCGTAATTCGAATTAGAATAACATATAATTATTCTTAAAATATTTTAAAAAATAACAAAAAAAATTAATGGTTAAAAATAATTATTTTAAATTATAAACGATTCACAAACACGGTATTAGAATGGGAATTCAAATTTTTATTTACTCAACAGATGGAGTCACTTTACCATTGATCTACACACGACTAAGTTTAAAAATAGCAAAAATGAAATATTTTAACGTGAAAGCGTATTATACTGTAAATAGCTGGTTGTCAATCTAAACAGATTTATAACTTTTTTGTACTTTAATTATTTATTAATTGCTGGCATTTGGAAAAATTATAAGCATTATTCGCTTATCGTTGTCAGAATTAATAATTTATAAATATATTTTTAATTTTTGTTTAATAATGCTAATATGTTGTACGTGATGGTGAGAAAATAACTTGGTCATGAAGTAAAACGGTAGCGACGAATCGCGCGCCTCGTATCATCGCGACGGCGCGTCAGACGCGCGACGATAAACTTATTTTCTTTCGGAGTTAAAATTAATATAAGTTTTAAAAATATATAAATTTTTTAAAAATTCGAAGCGCATCTTTATAACTTTCGAAAATTAATTATATATATATATATATATAGTTCCAAACTTTGATTTATTTTTATGACAGATTGAATTTTATTCTCGAGTAGATTTAATCTGATGAAGTATTCCCAAATTAAAATTTATTATGACTTATAAAATTTTAGAATTGGAAGCTATTTCATTATAAACGAAACACGCGACTGGACATAACGCGTCTCGGAGAGAGGATACACAACACAAAGGAAGGAAAAAAAAAAAAAAAAGAATTCTTTTACCGATAATAGTGATTTTTATGAATGAAAATAGTCATTCTCGAAAAGATATAAAGCCGTGATTGATTTTTCGGGGGGATTTTAAATCTGTCAAAAATTATTTAGCTATAGGTGTAACCACATAACTTAACATGAAGATATTTACAACTGAAATCTGGCAATATTGAAGTATACGACGCGAAAGAATAGGAGGTGGTACAGCTCGAAAAATTCTTTTCAAGCGGTTATTGTACAACGAACATATTTTAGGCTATAAACAACTTATATTGGCATTCATATCCCTTCGGTATGACGCTTACATCGTTTCTGAGGATTTTTACAGTGTTGCTTCTTAACTGACAACCAGTCTTCGTCTGAAATGAAAAATGGCTCTGCCTAACAGATTACCCCGCTAAAGGTATTGTCTGACGAGTATTACATTTTTCTTTCAGACAAAACAGAAATTATTATGATTTGATTCTTTAGAACTTTTCGGCGTTTTTACAGTCATTTCGACCCATCTGATGCTTTAGCTGAAAAGATGTTGTAAATCTATGAGACGTGTAACAGGAATTAGGAAAGATACGGTCGGACAACAAAGGATAATTTAGAAAAGTTGAATGGTTGCTTGTCTTTACGAAAGGAGCTTAACGATAGATATCCTGGAAGCATTATGTGGAATTAATTTTGAATTGGTTAAGTTTAAATGGATGGTATGTACTTTTATTTCTTAGGTATACATGACTCATTTTAATTATGGAGAAACAGGAAAACTGTTACCTTTTTAAAAAAAAATATATATATAATCATTATAAGAAAGTTAATTAATTAATTAATTAATTAACGATGAAGATTTGATGACAATTTCTTAATTCCTGTTTAAGATATTCACTTTTAATCTCGACTAAATAATATATAATGCAAAAGTTTTATAAACTTCTACTAGCTAAAACACATTTATTAATCTTTCATACCATATTTTATCTCCAATATCATCCATTAGTATTATTTTTATCTTTGTCTACTTTATGGTTATCTATCTTAGTTTTATAGTTTAATTAAATATATTTAATCTTCATCAAAATGTTTGAATAATTCATTTTGCTAAGGAAAAAAAAAAGATAATAAATATAATAATGGATCTAAAAATACGTAGAAAAGTTTTAGTTATGTATTTTTTTTAATGTTATTATTTATTCCAAAATCATTTAATTTTCTGGAGAGAATTTTCCCAAGGCGATTAATATTTAATGCATAAAAATAATAAATTTTTAGTAAATAAAATTGTAATTCAAGTAGAAAGAGTAAAAACAATTCATGCGTACTGTATAATTACTTGCGTACTTTTTTTAATATAAATTTTCCTGAATGAATAGCGTATTTTTTTTTGTGTTGTTTTGTTGTTGTTTTTGATGCATTCTACATAAAAATATTAATTTTAATATTAAAACTAAATTAAAAAAATAATAATAAATATGTTCTTCGTTAGAATTCGTTCAACTATAGATATTAATAAACGAAAGTTATCTTCGATTTTTTCTTCTTCTCTTTTTACGTGCTTTCTAAACGAATCTCTTAATAGACCTGCTATTTTAAAAACAGATCTTATATAGAACTTAATGTATTCAAAAAATATGTTTGGAAGAGAAAGGTAAACAAGTTAGATGTTAGAACCGATTCATTACCTGGGCGTAAGCACCATAAGCACCGAACTGGTTGAACATAAAGGGATTGAGAAGCCCCATGTTACCCGCCATCTGTTGCATCCGCCTCAGTTGTCTTTCTTTTTCGGTGTCCGCAAATTTCACAACTAAGCTGGAGGACGCACCCTAAATATACAAAAAAAAGTGTCATAATAATGATAGACAATCATACAACATTAATTTATAACCCAATAAAAATACGTTTCTTAAAAAAAAGTATGTCCGCAATGCTACCTGCAACCAACTGATATTCTATAATTATGTAGAGACTATATAAAAACATTGAATTTATATTTCTACTCATTCTAGTTTACATAAGAAAATTTCGTATGTAGTAACTCATACAGTATCTAAATTACTGTTATAGTAAGTCCTTCAGCGAGATAGCATTGTATGTGAGTATTTGTATAATATGCAAATACTCACTATATACATAAGCTATATATATAGCTTAGTGTGTAACCTATATGTTTAGGTTATATATATCTATATACATGATATATGTAAATTAGCTTAAGCATAATTTAATATAAGTGATGCTTAGACTACTAGTTATGTAAATATACAAAAAGATTTATATAGAATTACTGGATAGATTTATGGGCATTGGGCTCATATATTCAAATTTCATACTTTTAATTTTTATATGGAGATAAATATTAATTTTTTAAATTAAATATATTTAATTATTTTCTTGATCATGACGAGAGGCATTTTAACTTTACTTTTTTTGTGAACTCGAATGATGCGCGTAACCGTTAAACCATAAAAAAAAATCATTAAAATAGTTTGGAAATTTTTTCGCTGTACTTTTTGATTTATCGCATTTGCAAGGAATGAATTTAACAATTTGCAATTAGTATAATGAAATGACGAGTCGATTGGAATTTCATTTATTTGATGCCTTCCTTAGAAAGTTTAGAAGGCTTAAACGTACGCATACATTGGACTATATTCAGTAAAGAATACTGTTTAAACCGAATCTTATGTTGATAAATTGTTCTTCAATTGATAACAACGATACCCACCATTACACATGGACAAAGGGAATGTTCACTTCTTCATCTAAATGGCCTAAGGACTTTCTGTTTGTGAACGACAATGCGGAAGCTCATTTGCATGATTAATAACACCGACTTATTCAAATGGAAGTTAAACAGTTACAAGGATTAAAAGTATACGCAACACGTACAGCTTCGTTGTCTGTTTATAAACAACGATTTATAGCTTGAAATTTTGTAGAATTTCCAACAGTTTCCAATTTTAAACTGGATTTGGATTATAAGAAAGGCCTGTAATTCGCTAAACTTATTCTATTAACTTTTGTATATTTTAATGGTTACAAAGGAATTATTTAATTGGCGATCTAACGCTCTCATCACATTCTCTCCATAAAGTATACGAGAATAGAGACAATAATCTGAGCGCTAAATCATAGAAAGACATAAAATTACAGCTAGAATTAATTAATCCTAACTTGTATGCAAGATTTAAATTACTTAAAAGTTTGTTAATTAACCTCTTAACATACAACGTGATTCATAAGAGTGATCTTCGCAGGAAACTTGTTGAGATCGGTATTGCTTTTTAGCAGATATTACAAAATGCTAGACGGAAAATTTACATTCAAAACTTTTCCTGTTTGGTAAAAATTCCTTATGATGCATCAAACTCATCAACTCGCAGCTTAATAATCTTGTTGACTATAACGGAAGCTCTAAGCTTTCCGACGCGACAGAAATGTTGTGCGTGACGTCACGTCATAAGCAATAGCGATGGTGACAAGATGCGTTGGATCAACTTAGAACTGTTTACCATCTGTCTCGGATAATATCAACAGCAGTCTTCGTCACAACATCCGACATCCGAAGATAGTTTTGAAAAGTTTTCAAGAAAATCTTTATAAATAAATCTGATCCATTAAGATTATAATATGCAATATAAAAATCAATTTTTTTTCTCCATTTCTCTCTTTTCTTTTAACTATTTCCAAACATCTCTTTTTAAAAAAATTTTGTAAAAATTGTTTTAACGTATATTATGCTGACTTCTCGGTTTATGGAAATTTCTATAATTTTATATTCAGTTTGTGCCTCATTTAAACGTGTTTAAATGAGGCGAACATGATATATTTGATTTTAAATCTGTTTAAAACTTTCTAGTTCATCTTAATAAAATGTTTTGATGGAAAGCAAAAAAAAAAAAAAAATGCATACGAATTTTTACGAATTAAAAAAAAAAGAAAAAAACATTCTATAATTTTCGAGTCCTTAAAATGATTATAAATGACACACACCGCGGTTCTAAAAATAAATGTAAAAGGAGAGCGCATCTTACGAAGATAATTAGATTTACTCTTGTCATAAAATCTGCAAGATCTTCATATATTTTTCTCTCTCTTAATTTTCATATTTTCACAAGAGATGCCGTATTTCAAACTCCAAAGAAAGTTCGTTTAAATTTTTAAAGAAATCATTCGTATGCGCTCCTGATGACATTAAATCTCCAAGAAGGTCTGATATCTTTATACACAAATCCGACTGACATAATTGAAAGTAATTATAACAAGTGAAGTATCTTGAGAATTTATGGGACGAATGTGTAAATTTATGAATAACAATACAATAATGCGAGGTATCAATTATAATGTATATAGACTGGAGAAATTTCTAACATGTTGTATACGTCGGATCACCAAATTTCAAAGGAGCAAGACTCCATTAAACTAACTCCTAGCGTTAAAGGGTACAACTAAGCCTGATTTACGTTATCTGACGCAACGCTCGTAAATATAGGCACTTCCATTAGAATGAACACTCTTTTTGTCCTTAGTAGAGAGATGGAAGTGAGATTTACGCTTCCCAAGTTGAAGCGTCTCCCAACCCACGGGTAAAGTAAAGTGCTTTGATTCGACAGGTGATCTTTTCCTTTTTACTAGCCGGTACAAAACGAAAACAAAGAGCAACTGTTGCCTTCGCCAGACCTAAGACAACATTAAAATTATACTTCTACTAAAATTTTCGTCAAAACTCGAGTTGTTTACAGATTCGCAGTGTTAATCCCGTTAATCCAGACTCTCTAATCCGTCTAAGATGAGGAACGGTAAGAGCAAAATAGAGAATTATTTATTTATTTATTAATACTCGTAAGATTTACTGAAATTGGTAAATTTCATTACTTTTTTTTACGTTGTTGTTCATAAAGCATTCGCAGCAATACATAACGGGCATGTTTATGTGCTTAAAATGTAAAAAAATTCTTTATCTTTCCTGTAAGAAAAATAAAAAAACAGAACGATAAATTCTCGAGAATTAAAGGCAAGATTATAACAATTACACAACAGGACGGTAACTTTAAAGGATCATATCATTTAGATGCATATTAATAGCAAACAAAAAAAAAAAACCTTTTTTGAGTATTAAAAACGTGCGAACGTTTATGCAAATATAATTAAAAATGGAGAATTTCCATGCTTTCAGTTTAACAATACCGTTACGTTTTATTAAAGTTTAATGCAATTTTATCGCTTAAAATCGTTACCAAATTTTTGAATTTGTTACTAAATAACAAAGCATGAACATCAATTTAAACTTAGTTACATAAACACCGAAAATTATAAGATAGTCTAGAAACAATTTCCATTTCTTACAAGAAACACAAATTTATTTATTTATTTTTTTAATGTATCCAGTAATTGCTTATAAATTCTGTTTGAATATATAAAATTACTTATTTTTTATCATGTAAATAATAAGAAAAATATATATATATAGATAAATATATATATTACTAGAGCGAAACTTTGAACTGATTAATATTTTAAAAGCTAGTAACTTTTAACAACTTTTACAGCTAACCAAAAACTGTATTCCGTTAAGCGAAACATCAAAAAATGTTGTTATTAATGCTCACTTAAACCGATAGTTAAAGTTGTTAACGGGTGGTTAACTTTGCAAAATGTAAAGTTATCATCAAACATAATGAGAGAAAAGCTGCCGTCTAAGAAAACGAAATGACTCATATCCTTTAACAGAATTTTTAATAGGAACCGAATGTAATTTAGTTTATAAATAATTTTTGATAATCTTTATAAAAGCAGTTTAAACTTTAAAAAAAAAAAAAAAAAATTCTCTGCCGATCTGTAATTGCAGAATAAATTAAATTATTTTTATAACAAGCCATTTTTGTTTTTTAATTAATAATTTTTGCAATTTATTTTACTGAAATACAAAACTTTTAATTAGTTTAAATATAATTTACCGATAAACAAACTCCATTAATAAATAAGTAAGATTAAAATATAAATTTTTCAATTTTGTAACATATCGTGTTTAGATATATATTTTGTTTTTTTATACATATATATATATATATATATATAAAATTTATTTTATTATTTTTAACTGATTTATATTAATAATAAAAATCAAGCAAAAAAAAATATATATATATATTTATATTAATTTATAAAAATTAAATTTTGTAATGAAAATAAATTTAATTTATTAATCAGTTTTTAATTTGCATTTATTAAATTCACTAATTATAAGTTAATTTTTAATATTTACACATTAAAAAAACAATTTTAACGTGAATTTTATATTTAAAAAATTATTATTATTTTTTTAGTTTATTTTTTTAACTGTTTCAGTGAGTTAAATAAAAGATAAACAGATTAAATTGAAGAGAAGAACAACATAAATATATATATATATATATTTTTTAGTTTTTCATGCATGCAGAAATTATTAATAAGAGAAGATAATTTCAATATTCAAACGTCCGAGTAAAAACTTTAATTAAATTCATTTAGAAAATTAGCAAGAGAAGGGGGAAAAAAAATAAAAATAAATATATCATTAATTACTTCAAATTTATCTCACGCAACGTTTAATATTCAGATTTACTTCAATTTATCCACAATACGTACAAGTTAACTATCCAAATTACTTTCTTTGGTTACAGCCATTCTTGTAATAACGATAAGCAATTACAAGAAAAAGTTGCTTCAGGACATCGAAAGAATAAACTGTTTTAAAGGTAGCAAAGCTATTTAATTGGTTAATGCAAGATATGACGAACACACTTCCAATTTTTCTTCACGTGTCTGATCAATTTTAATAATTACATCTTCAATTCTGTGTAATTATGGGTATCTTACTTCGTACCTTGCCCCGAAGAGAAACTTCGATTTTTTTATTCGAGATAACATCGTTTGCGAGATTGAGTTTTTTGATTATATCCGCTACATTTTTCTAAATATATATATATAAAAATATGTACAATTAAACAGTAGATAAACAGAGATTAAAGAAAAAAAAAATATGTGCTTAAGATAGATTGATTCCTTGAGAGAGTATTGAAGTGGTGGCAGTAGTAGTATGGATTTTGATACAGCTAGTGCATAAAACGTAACCTACTGATGAAAGTTATAGTCTATATGATTATTCTCCTTAGGAAATCGATATAGTTTATCGAGTTTTGATAACGCAATAAAGCTCTAACAAGCGACAAGGTAGATTCGGAAAGAATTCAATAAAGGAACTTTCTTGGACACACGACGCATCGAATATATATAAAAATAGATTCAACATAAAAATTTCATATAAGTATATATATATATATATTTTCTGAAAAATATGGAAACAATCCTCTATTCAAATAAACAAAAATCTTATCCATTAAGGTCTGCAATGTCCTTAACCAAACAAGATTCAAAAATGGAAAATGTTACATATGCATCCAGTCCAAACTGGACTTTGATGTAATCTATGTGAATAACTGAGTAGTTTAAAAATCTTTATAAATTATAAATTTTGCTAAATTTTTTTTTATTTAATGTAACTCAAACCAATTTAGTTTTTTTTTTTTTTTTTTTTGATAGAAAAATGCATTAATACATGAAATCGCGTTAAGATAATACCAGAAAACACTTTATCGATTTTGAATATTCTTTAATTCGCACATTATCTTGTTGCTTAATCTAATCTTTATAATAATATTTGAAACAGTAATTGTATCGGCAAATTCATTAAACTAGCTAAATTACCTTCCTAAATAAAGAAGTTACCCGTTCTTTTTTTTTTCGCTATTTATAGATTCGGTACAGTACAAAAATTCAGCTAAAAAAGAAAAAAAAAAAAAAACACCAAATTTGCGTTACATATTTTAGTAGTTATCTAACTGCATTCGAAAAATAATATTAAATGAATTCGGTAGATTTTTATTGTATAATTTTTGATTTAAAAAAAAGGAAGAAAAATAAAAAAAAAATTGGAAAACTCAATTAAATTATTTTAGCGCTAATTAAGGAAAACATTTTTAGAAAGAAGCGACTTTCATTTAAAAATACTTTGAAGTTGATATGGTGTAATTAAGAAAAAATCGAATGTTTCAGTGTACATAACGTCAACATTCCGAATTCATAAATATGCATTAGCTAGCTGCAAGACGTTCTTGCCAAAAGGGAAAAAAGTATTACTAAAAGTTATTATTTTGTGATTCACGGAACGATCTCTTTTGTTGATAAGCTTTGAGGGATAATGTTATAAGAAACCAAACTTTCTCCTATCGGCAATTAGTTTAAATTCTATTGATATCCCAAAAGAACAGTCTTCATTCAAATTCCTCTTATCTTCGTCAATTTAACTACATCTATTCGGAATTGATCGACCTTTCTTTATAAAGTCTAGTCTCCCAAGAGATGAAACTCATTCTTTTCTTGAAAACTCCTCCTTGATATTAGTAACTTTTTCCATCCAAAACTTAATAAGCTTCTTTTTAGGTTTTTCACACTTTTCCCCTCTTTTGAAAATTTTAATTAATTATTTCATCTCTGGGGCTAAGAACAAACAAATTTCTTTCTCCTTTGGGGAAATTCAATCGTTTACATATTTTTGGCCATCTTTGCCAGTATGTTTGCCAGATTTTTACTTTTTCATTAACGGTTTTTGCTAAAATCATTTATTTTATGAGAGACTTGGCAATTGTGAATTTTTATCTAGTAACACATTCCAAGTTTTCTAACTTG
>WUQG02009595.1:0-11935 GCA_011317285.2 Androctonus mauritanicus
TCGTCAAACAAGTATTTACATGCAATTTAGATGCAAATACTTGTTTGACGATTTAAGAAAATAATATGATAACATCATCCAAAATAACGCCTCTAAATTTTCACAAATATCTTGTTTCGGTAATACTGTACTTGGCTTAATTTTTTACATATGAGATGTTTTTGATTGAGATACAATATACCGTTGTTACGCTGTTTGAGCTAATTTGCCATTACATTATTCTTATAATCCTTATTTCACTATAGCTCTATCAAAATTCACTATAATGCTCTTACACGGATGATTTGTACGATAAAATCTTGGTGTAAATAAAATGAATAATGATTTTTAACCGGTATGCAAGATGCTCCTTTGTTGAATCCTATCAATTGTAGTTGTGCTCTCTATTACCTTAAAACGTCATTGATCGTTTAATGGAAGGTAAAATTATGAGTTCTGTTGGTTTGTTTTTTAAGCCTCGTACATGATCATGAATAATAACTCAGTACAGCATTAAGCCATGTTCATTCATAGGGAATATGTATCAATATTGATGCCACTTATTAATGACAATTTCAGTTTGGCAATAATTAGTGTACACATACAGAATCAGCATCATTTTTATAGAAATAGAATTCACAAATTTTGTTGCTTGTTCCTAATTCATTTCAAAATGTATTTCTTTGTTCGCTGAAGTTATTATTTTCTCGCAATATCAATTTTGACATCAGATTTTTCATTTTCTGTTTTCTGTCCAATATATCAATTTGTACAGTTTAGTATAATATATATATAATTATCACAAAAATATAGTATAGTAGGACCTCGTATCTGCAGAGGATAGGTTCCAAGCCTCTCCGCGAATACCTGAAACCGCAAATGATAGCGATCACTATAAACTGTAGATGCTGTACATACCTAAGATATAGTTTAATTTATAAATTAGGAACAGTAAGACATTAACAAAAATAATTAATAATAAAATAGAACAATTATTTTAAAAGTTATATGAATGTGATCTTTCTATCTCTGTAAAATATTGTTCTCATCCTTTGTTCTTTTTCTTGTGATCGTGACGCAATGCCCATGTGATGAAATGAACTTAAAATTATAAATCTTTGTTGTATTTCTAAATTTTTTAATTTTTTGGACCGCTGTAACCGCGGATACAGAAGTTTCATTATATGTTATGAGTAATGTGCGAAATCCGGTTAATGTCGAGATTAACCGGGAAATGTCAACATTATCCAAGTACAGTGGATAAAAATAGAAAATAATTAATCTTATTCTCATTCTTAGCCGGATAATCTCGACATTAACCAATAAGAACTGGATAACGTTGAAGAATATTTGTAAAACTAAGCACAAACGATTACAACACACTACAATAAAACAATAATTTCTGAATTGAAATGCAAAAACAATAAGATAATAAAATTTACCGTATAGAAGAAATTATAATACAGGGTGATAAAAAAAACTGTCGCTGAACTTCAGGAGTGTTAGAAAGAGACAAGACAAGCACTTTTTGTCCTCACAATGTACTCTTTCCGGGGCGTAGATTTTGAGCTTCGCGCCTTAGAAGTTTGTTTTGAACCAATCCGTGCCGGGCAAATTGTGCTACGTTCAAAGACTGCCGAAGTCGCTGATTTTTTGAGAACATGTTTACACGGGAGCGATGCTTGACTAGCCACAACAGCCATGTGTGTGCTGAGGAAAATCCTCAAATGTTGCTTCCACCTGGCTCTTAACATCGAATCTGCGTTAATGTTTGGGCTGGAATTCTTGGCGACTTTTTGATCGGGCCATATGTATTCCTCCCCGCCTAAACTCTCGAATATACTGTATGAATCTTCTCTTATCTAATCTAGATTGTCTACACGTCGTTGGTCTTCACACATACACGAGGTCAATAAACAAAATTTGCGCATGTGACATTATCCAAGAGCGAGCGAATAATGTCAGTATTATCCAGATAAACATCGAAAAATAATAAACAGCCACTTATTATCCAAGTTCGGACTTTACCCCGTAACATATATATATATATTTGTATTTCATTTTTGAATAATATATGTTTATGACCGATATTTGTATGATTATTTTTATCATATATTTATGATTATATTAACACATGCTTCACCAATAACATAATTAACAAAATATGTTGTTCCAGCGATCATAACTTAAACCTATATATATATTTATCTTATGGAGAATGAGGTAGCACTCTATTTAATATATTTGAAAGTTCCCAAGGATATTTTACAGAATGAGAATTTTTGTTTTTGTGATATCTATTTTTGCTAATAAAATATATAAATTTTTATGACCATAAAAATAAAAAAAAAATTGTCAAGAAAGAAGTTTCAGTTACAGAGGTCTACCACCAGTTTCAACATCAAAAATGCTCTTAGATTATGTACAGTACATATTTTGTTTTTTATTCCTCCTAGGGAATAAAAAAAAATGAAACATCCATCATGCTCATAAAAAAAAGCGTTGACTGTTTACACCCGTTCGAATTTTTGAAAAAAATTGGGGGCGCAGAAATGTTTTTTTTTCCGACCTCTGTTCCCAAAAACTTTTATCTTTCTTAGTGATGCTCAGACCGCGGATTTTGAGGCATTGATTTGTATGCCTCAAAATCCGCGATTTTCCAGCATTGTTCAAAACTACAAACGAAATATTTGTAGTTTTGAACAATGCGTTTTCAAATAATATTTTTCTGATGTGAAATTTTTTTTTTTTTTTGGTTCGATAATAATGCTCTTAAACAATAAGAAAAGAATAATAATTATATTTGTAATAATAAAATTTTTTTTTATTTTTATTGTATTTGTATGTGCGAAATAGGATTCACGGTTAATTTTATTTCAAAGCCAACTTTTTAATAATCTGAAGAGTGTGCCGAATTCCATAAAAATCAATCAAATAGTTCAAAAATTATTTGGGATAAACTCCGAAAGATTAAAATGGCACCATTTTTAAACGATTACTACATGTCAGATAAAATTGCATATTGCTGTGTCATCAGAGTCGGTTTCTATAGCTTGATCATTCTGCTAAATTTTATAAAGTACATTAATTCGAAATTAATCAAGGGAATATCTCGAAAGTTTATATGACCATTATTTTTAAATGGTGATGATAATTAAAATAGATTAAAAGGACGTATCGAAGTAATCCGTAATTACGAAATATGACTACTGAATTTCGCGAAAAATCTACTTATTAATTCGAAAGTTTTAGTTGAGACCACCAGACATATTAACGAAATGATGGTATCAGCCCACTTTCCTTCCTTAAAAGAATTTACAGTGTGAAACTTTATCTTTTATTTGATTAATAGTTTCTAGAAAATTGTATGTCGACTAAAAATATAAATACAATTAATACTTTAATGAATGCACAAAAACATGTTAAAATTACGAAAACTTATTATTAATTAAAGAAAAATATTTCGCTTTTAATATCTTTATATATTAAGTAAGTGTTAATAGAGACGTTTATGCTACTTCGAATAAAATGAAAATTTTATAGGTCACGGACTTCGATAGTAATTACAGTACTGCAATTTGTTTTTCGCCATAACAAAATTTTCGGGTAACGTCCTCTAGGTTGTGCCTGAGTGAGTGAGTAGTTGGCAGTCTATTCTATGTAATGTACTACTTTCACAAATAACTTTTCTAAATACAACATGTGCTTACCTAATGTTTCCGTTTTTACCTTGTATTGATGCCAGTTTCTATCGGTTTTCATGACAAACTGTTATAATTAATGATTCAGCATATTAAAATTATAATTTAAATTGTTTTTTTTTACGTGAAGTCACGATACGTGAATCTTTCGTTGCATCACAATTTTTTGTTTATTAATTTGTTAAGTTGAATATATATATAAAACGGGCATTTTAATAATTTACATTCTCGAACGGATAAATATTTTTAAGATCTTGATCATTCTTAAACATAATTTTTAATTAATAAATACAATATATACATATATTTAAAGTTAGTAATATTTTAAATATTTCCGTAATTTACAGAATATGGTTTTGATTTATTGCTTAATTCATGTTTAACATATCGAAAAAAAAAATACAATTTATCATTACAATAGTGTAACGACATCGATAGAATGTTGTTTATCTACTGTATGTTTTTTTAATTCTAATGAATTATTTAGATTATATACTCTATTGTTTACGATTTAAATTTCACGATCTCTTCATCATAACTGAAGAACTATTAAAGCATATCAAGAAGTGCATCGTTACTAACTGAATATAGGTTATGATACGCATTTCACAGCGGGATCTGTTCTTTCCTACTTTACCAAACTAAGATGGGTCAAGGTTGAGTACAGCAGTAAGCAAGTTGACCTAGACTGTTAAACCATTGGTAACGAAAATAAGGCCACTTATAATTTTTTCTCAATATATAGGCCTATTTATTTGTTTTAAATCTTCGATAGTTTTAATGTTAACTTTTAAACATAATTCTTGATTAAAATTAAAGATGAATTTAAAAAAAAAAAAAAAATTGTGTTTTTGTGAAGCTAAATTTAAAAAGTATTTTAAACAGAGAGATTTAATTTATAGCTCGTGTTATATTGATAGATATTTAAATGTTATAAAGCAAATTTTTTTTTTTTTTTTTTTTTTGCATTACATGCAGTAGTACTATATATAAAAATATGTTCTAAAAATCAATAAGTTGAATTCTTATTTATTTTCGTTTAAAACGAAAACAAAGCATCAGTACGATATATAGAAGATTCTTCAAAAATGTGCTTATCCATTAAAATATTAAAAGCATTGTCAACTTAAAACTACTCTATTTTCAAATTTAACTTTTTCAAAAATAGAAAATTCCACGTGAAAAATAATAGTTATAAGAGAGCGGTTCTCAACCTGAGGTACGTCTACCACTAGAGACTAGGATTATTCAGGGCGAAAAAATTGAATAATAGTAGAAAATATACGTAGTAATCTCAAACATTTTGGCAATATTAAGAATGCAATTGATGGAAATGGGTTGCCAAGGAGTAGACAAAACAAATGAAAGTGAACGAAAGTTGGGAACCGCAATGAGGGAATGAATGTACTTGACGTTCACAAAATCTCAAAAATTATCTCCGAAGAAAACTTTTTTAATCTTTATTTCGATAAAAATTGAACTGCACTGTCAACGCGAAAATAAACGTAGCATTTCCGCTTCTTTAGTAGGTGTATACTGTACAAATATACAGTGTATAGCATACAGTATTTTTAAAATAAAATATATTTATTTCAATGACGTGAAAATTCATTTCTGTTTTATCTTTATTTAAACGTTTAAACATGAAATGTTTTTTGTTTGTTATATTCAGAGATGTATTAAAAATTAATAATTTATTCAATAGTAGAACTTTTTATTTTGTGGACTTTAAAGAACTGGGGGAAATTGTTTGAGCGAATCTATTAATTGATTATTTATTATATTCATGCTAATTTTAGCATAATTTGAAGGACGTTGATATAATTTAATAATAAAGTTATATAAAATTACAGTTTTGATTAGACGATTTGGGGAAAGGAATGGATTTTGAAGCAGTTTGAATTATTGTTGCATTTTATTGTATTTCATAATGAATTATGATTTGGAATATATTCTGAGAAATAAGTATCTGTGAATAATGTTTTATGCATAAGTTTAATTTACATATTATTGAAGCTTTCAAAAACACTATTCGGTTTATGTATATTCATTCACACACATATATCACACACACACGTGTGTGTGTGTGTGTGTGTGTGTGTGTGTGTGTGTGTGTGTGTGTGTGTGTATATAGGTTGTATGTGATTGTGTGTAGGCTGTATGTGATTGTGTGTGTGTGTGTGTGTGTGTGTATATATATATATAGGCTGTATGTGATTGTGTGTGTGTGTATATATATAGGCTGTATGTGATTGTGTGTGTGTGTGTATATATATAGCTGTATGTGATTGTGTATGTGTGTATATATAGGCAGTATGTGATTGTGTATGTGTGATTGTGTGTGAATAAATATACACACAATCACACACATAACCGAATAATATGCACACAATCACACACATAAACCGAATAATGTTTTTGAAAACTTCAGTAATACGTAAATTAAACTTATGCATAAAACTCATTATTCACAGAATAAATTCTTTAGTTTAGAAATCATCTATAGAAAATCATTTAGATAATTTTTTATCTTTATTCTCATAATAATTAATTTCGCCGAACTCGAATAATATGATACTGTATATGCCAATTACGTTATACTATTACGGAAATAAAATCAAATAGATGAATATAGTACTCGTATTTTTATTTTTCTTTTAAATAATTTTTGTATGCAATAGTAGTCGAAATTTATAGTAATTTTGTTGCTAAAATTATTTTCTTATTTATAGAATCGTTGTAATATTTATCAATACTAAGATGAAAGCTAAAGTAATTATTTTATTAAATAGAAAAATATATATATATTTTTATTTCTTGTAAAGTAATAGGCGATGTGTAGTGCAGGACAGTTGAGGTGGTTGACCTCTTTGCCTATGTTTCTTTACAGTTGGCTGCGTGCAGCATATGATTGCGGCGGATGATGTGTGTTGTGTTAGTACAGTACTATATACAATAGGTATAGATGTGGAATGTCAGTTGGATTATCAACATTTATATACATAAGCGAGAGTTTTCCTAGTACTAAAGGTCATTAAAGATTTTTTTTAAATATTGTATTATATGTTTACTTATTAAATACATATATTTAAAAAAAAATCCTTAATGTATATGTATATATATATCTATTTTACACACAGGTTACAATGTGTTCAAATAAATTTTGTGTTACAATATCGAAAAATCACCATTTTTTCTTTGTTTTAATTTAGAATTAATAATAATATTATTTAAAGTTTTATAGTTAAAAAATAAATATTTATTCATTTTTTAAAGTCGTTTCGAATTTCATTTTTTCTAGATAACAGGAGAAAAAGATTAAACTTAAACAAATTGGAATATTTTCTTATTCTTCTGATAAAATTATATAAATATTTTTTTCTGATCTCTTATTTTAAAAATCATTAAGAATAAGTATATCCTAACATTAAACTATGCAGATACTGACGTAGAAAAAAAATTCATAATGTAATTTTCCATTTAAAATCAACTTTTTATAATCTAAAGTAGATGAAAATGAGGAAACGATGATAGAATAGATTTGCGATCAAAATGAGCATAGAATGCCGAAATATATTGTACTGCATTCGAAAAGGGAAAAAAATGTGTACAGTATGCGATGATATAATTAGAAATAATAATTTAAACAAAAAAAAAAATTCATTTATTTAGTACAACAATAAACAAAATTCTGTAATCTGTATAAAATACACAAATTGATTATTTGAAATTTAAAAATTTATATGAAGATTTGTCGTATAAAAATCTAAATAAAATGAAAAATTGTCACTAAATTATTCTTTGCTGGAGATTCTTGAACAAAGAGCATTTAGTTACAATTTCAACTTTAATTTTTTTTTTGTCAGGTTAACATTGAAATTTTCTAGGATATATTTTAGTACAAATTATATATAACTCAAAACAATCACGTTTTGGTTTATATAGTTTGTACTAAAAATATTGTAAAAGTTAAAATTCTTCCAAACATAAATTGCATTTGACATAATTATAATAATGCAGTTATCGAGTTTAATCTAATCTAATTATAGTATATATATATATTTTAATATAAATGCATACACGTATGCCCGTTTATAAATTGAGAGAATAAACGTCACGCAATTTTCAAACTGTGCACACGATTTCACGTTATTCCTGAGATTTTTAGATGATAGTAGAGTTCCGATTAACCGAAATTCCACATTATCCGACGTGAACTGTCATTTACCTCGTGTTTAAATTTTTGTAATATAATAATTACTGTAATAAAATAGTCGTAAATAAAATTATTTTATTACACAATTAAAAAAAATTAACACGATGTGACGGTAGTTCATTTTTAAATTATATGATAAAAGTCGTTGTTATCTTTAAATAGGTAACCTGAATATATTGTACATCATTACATTAATATATCTTATAACTAGTTGATAATTATTAACAACAATAATTTATCAAATTTTCTGTTGTTGTTCGAGTTTTTCATTATCCGTGATTCCCTCGGATTATCCGGACTTTTTTGTTTTACTCCTTTTCGAAATTTTTAAATATTTTTATTTCTTTTTTTAATTAAGTATAGTTTATAGCTTCTACAAAGTGTGTGTGAAATTTGGGGCCCTGAGTCTTATATCGTCTCCACATTTATAGTATTTTCATTAAAAATATGTGTATAGATGATTGATGATTATTTTGGTCGAGTCTTCATGCATCAGGATGAATGGGCATCAATTAATTTTAAATAAATTTATGTTAAATTTGCATATGTTTTTTCCATTTATTTTATAAAATAATTTTGAAATTTAAAACTTATATAATATTTTCTGCCATTGTTTATTAAGATTAAATCAAGTGCTTAGCAAACTATAATCCGTGTACAATATATGAACACTTTTCTAGATGACAAACTATTTAGGCTTACAGTTAGGTAGGCCTAAATAATTTGTCATTTTATCAGTAGTTAAATGACAAATTTTATCATTTAACTACTGATTAGTTAGGTAAGCCTTTAAATACTATTAGTTAGGGCCTAACTAATAGTATTTAAAGGCTTACCTAACTAATAGCAGTTAAAGGCTTACCTAACTAATAGCAGTTAAAGGCTCACCTAACTAATAGTAGTTAAAGGCTTACCTAACTAATTTGTCATTTTATCAGTAGTTAAATGAGAAATTTTACTGATAACATGACAAATTATTTAGGCTTACCTAACTACTGATTAGTTAGGTAAGTCTAACTGTAAGCCTAAATAATTTGTCATTTAACTACTGATAAAATGATTATACTGTACTGTATTCTGTTGTATAAAATCATTTACTTACAAATGAAATTCACTTACTTATTTTTATTTCGGTGTGTTATATTTATAGTCAGTTGATCAAAATTTCTATACAGATTCTATCAGAATACATTATTAAAAAATATCGTAATTTGAATATAACATAAATTTGCATTTAAACTGCTTATTAAATGAAGAAAATTTGTCTTAAAAAATTTACTATGCTTTTAATTAAGTTTTACAATAAGTTAACTCTTACAATAAGGAATAATGGACGTTATGTTTAAAATGGAAAAAGTACTATATAATATTGTATATACAGTGGTAATAAAAAGTCGTTTGCACTGATTTCCTATATTTCTAAAAAATTTAATCCTAATGGTCTGTATATATGTAGATGGGGAATACTGAGTTATAATATTGAGATTTATCAAAATTTATCCCATTTTAATTTAAAATATAATAAATGATTCAGTAAACTGCATTAGTTTGATATTATTCATTTTAAATTCCCTCCATTCTTTTTTTTTTGGAAATTTAAATGAAAAATACTAAAAGTAATATGAATTTATCATCACGGTATATATTCTAATTTTTGTTAGAATGACGATTAAAGTTGGAAAATTCCTTAATAGTAATTGATATTCTTTGACAGATTTTTAATATAAATATATATATTTTTTTCGTATATGATTATAAATAGCTAAAATTCAACATGTTTAATAGTAAAACAAATGAATAAAAAATTCGGGAACTATGCTGACATCGGTTCAGTGATAGGTTTGTAACTTTGTCATGATGTAATCGTTGAGTCATTGACCGATAATTTTTTTTTTATCGTCATTATTTGTCTCGGCGAATATGTATATTCATTTGCATCTTTCAAAAAAAACCCTTTGAACGTAAGAAATATAGTTCATAAATTTATTAACAAAAGTTCGTGATATTTAACTCAAACTGAAAACAAAGAACTGAAAATTTTAAATTTCGATAAAAATAGAATCTAATTTCTTGTATCTACAAGTACGATTTTAAACGAAACGTTCTTAATAAACTGTATTTTGAATAATTTTTAGTATATAATTATATCTTACACATATTTTTAATTGAACTGCAGTCAGTTATCTCGCATTCTTTCGGTTCTGTTCCCTTTTCCATTAATTTATGTTAAACACAAAGATTTCGCGCATAAAAAAATATGTCGTACAGTATTTCTTTCGTCTAGTCGTACAAAGAACTTTGTACCTACGATAGAAGGTAATATGAATGGGATATACACGCTGCCAAATCTCGAAAACGATAAAGTAATCTATAAATAGGTTTTCACTTGGAGAAAGAATACCAAACAAAAATCTCTTAAAAAGTTATCAGATAAATTTCGGATAATCTCAAAATCGTAATTCAGGTAATATTTACGAGTTCATGTTTCAATCAGTTGTGACATACGCAAAATTAAATTATATTTCGAATTAAAATAACTGTTTTTTTTTTTTTTTAATGCTCGCTGTATAATAAATGATTGGTATTTGGAGTTTAGTTAGGTGAAATTCCCCTCTAAATATTATCGAAAAAAAATATTAAAAGTATCGAATATTCCAAAATAATGTTGTAGAGATTAATTCTTTATTTTATATTTTTCGATAATTGAATATCAATTAACTAATATCCAAAATGATCTCATTCAAAATATGCACAGTATATTTTTTTTTATAAAATAATTTGGATCGTTTCCTGTTTTTCTTCTCTCCTCGTTTGATTTTTTTTTTTTTTGTAAATGTTACTACCGAGTAAAATATATGTATTAAGTTTTATAAGATTTTTATAAATTCGATAGTTAAATTTACTGAATAAAGTCTATTATTATGCTTGACTTTTGTTCTTTTGCACTAGATGCGATTGACTGATCGTTAAAATATCGATATGTTTAAGAATGCGATGTTGATGTATTTTAAATGTACCTATTTCAGCATTAGTGAACACGCTACAAGTTATCTAAGAATTTTCTGCATTTATAAACATTAAATATTAAGCTTATGTTAGTATTATCATCAATGCTAGGTGTTACTTTCGTATTGTTGGCAATATGCCATAACCTGTTCTTGAAGTAAAGATGTGTACGTGAACAGGTTAAGAAAAATAATAGTTTATTTAAATATACCATATATACGAGTATATGTAATGAAGTTTTAATCGAAATACACACATATATATATATATACGCATTGCAGTAGATGAAAATATTCTATATTGTATGTTAATTTTATAATTTTTAACATTCAATATATTTTTATATTAATATAATTATAATAATGAGCTTAATTTGATAAATTTGGCTTCTGTTAGATAGTTTTCTATTAATAACTAAACCTTTATATTATTAATCATTTTTTGGTCTTATCGAAGTTTTAATATAAGAAAAAATTTTACGATTTTTTAAAAATATTTGAGAGAATAAATTTTCGTTTCGTAACGAATAAAAAAATAAATAAATCAAAATTTCAAACAAAAAAAAATATATAATTTTATAATAATTAATCGCAAATTGATCAGCAAAAAAAAATGTAAACCGATGGAAATCTTTACTAACGTAATTAGTATGAGTTAATTCTTAACTAACTAGTCTATAAAGTTGCACAATATACGAGTGCCGTATATACAGTATATATATTGTCATTATTCTCAGTCACTGGATGAAACTGCCTTAAGCGCTCCTCTGCAACCGATCCACCACCCCTATACCCGGTAATCGACTAGTCTCGGTGATTTCCCGTTCTATTTTGAGATCACTTTTCTCTGGCTTCACCACCCGAATGCTTGGCTGGATATCAATGTTGCCAGCTGGCGAAGTGTGTGTGTGTGAGTATTGGCCAACCGACAAACTCTGGCTGTTGATGACCTTCAGGAATTACCGTCCTCGTGTCCTCGACTTAGCTCAACCCTACCTCCCCATTTGACTGGCTGATAATGGTAGGTTCCAAAC
>WUQG02009606.1:0-11934 GCA_011317285.2 Androctonus mauritanicus
GTATTTTTCGGTCAGATGCCTTTCCTGACGCCAACCCTCCTCCTTTATCCAGGCTTGGGACTGGCCAGTCCACCATATGGCATCTTGGATGAAGTTACTTTAAATTTTAAAATGAATTCTATTATTTTAGATATTCTGTGATTTTTTTTTATTTTTAAGAACCTTTCAAATTTTTTTCTAATATCTGAAAGAATTTTTCTCGCAGCTATTATATAATAATATTCAATATCTCGCAATCATATACCATAACAAAGTTTTAACATAGAATAGTGATTACTCTGACTGGTACACTTTCTAATTTTTTTCATTATTTTCTTTTTGGAGTTGATTCTTAATACAATAACAATATCTGCATCACTCATATATTGAAAATTCTGGTTCATGTGAAAGCATTTTATAATCATTCATCAAGATTTTCCTTTTCAACATTTTCAAATCATTGGTAAATATTCATTAAATTTGTTCTCTCAGACATTGTGTATATTTATGTAATTTTTATGAATCAAGCAAATCAAATAAAAAATTAATTTATACAAATATTTAATTGCACATTTGTGCACAATTAAATATTTATATATTTAACTTTTATGATTAAATATATATAATATATTTAATCATAACATATTTACTTGATGTCAGCATCAGATGCCAGTACTGAATCAACGGAAGAGCCGAAATTCACTTATATCACTACACCAATGATATAGTCCACTAAATTATTTGCGATGTTACAGTAAATTGTCATAAAATAATGATACTTTTGACAAATAAGTTATAAGCTTCAAATAAAATTACGATATTAATATGATTTTAACATATAGTAAATTATGTGCATGCCTATAATATATACTATGATCAGATGCACAATGTTGTTCTATATATTCCAATCGATTCTAACTGTATTCTAAATTGGTGGAAGGTTATAATTTTAAATCATTCTCAAAAGGCTGCATGATTAACTGAAAAACAAAGCAAATTTGCGTTGAATATTTATTTGAAATCGAAAACTGAAAACCCAGAGGCACGATTACATAAAAAGAACCATTCTTACTGATATTATTACCTTTTATATCGAAATCAACTGTTCTGTGAGCATTAATGCTGTCAGAAAAGTTGGTAATACACTGCTCCCATAGATTCAATACTGACTTCCGATGCTATCGTCAAGTATAATTAAAACTTTTAGAAATAGTAAATAATGTTATATAGCAAATATTTTATAAAAACTTTTCAAATGAATATAATATCTTTCATGTATGACGAACAGTTTCAAATACAGGGGCTCCTCAATATATGTTGTAATTATATTCGTAAAAAGTACAACTTATAACAAAACGACATACATCAAACATCGATATCCCAATGAACTAATGAATGTGGGACTTATGTTCCAGACCAACTAAAAAATTTAAATTTGTATGATAGTTTATAAACATACAAATATGGAATATTTATTTTATTGTATACTAAACTGTAAGATAGTATAATTTATTGCAATTGCTAAATAATAATTTGAAAATACATTATGAAATTATTAATAAAGCATAAAAATAAAAATATATTATTATTCTTCCTATTACAATTGCTCCTCTTCAGCACTTGAAGTCCGTGCAACTATAGCTGAAATTCCTGCTGCTTCGAAGACTAGTTGTCGAGGATGAGGTTTCCTATCCATTTTTTTTAATTAAACAATCTAACTTCATCCACTTGCTATCATAAATTTTTGCATTGTAAATCTCACAAAAGCAAGATAAACTATCATTTATAAGTTGTGTTACCTTAGCAGAATGATCAGACAAATGATCACAACTCTGTAGAATGATATATTTTATAAACAGGATGTATGTAATTAATCAACAGCATATAATGCAACAATGTATATCAGGAACTCTCTGTATATAGAGTTTTTTAAATTCTAGTCTCAACCTGAAACTGAACCACAAGGAAATTTTATAATTAGTGATCATAGAGCTGACATAAAAAGGACCAAATATTTAAATTTGAATGTTCTGCAAAATCCAGTTCTCTAAAAATCTTGAATGGATAGACAAAGTGAATACTTAGAGGAAATTTTTTGTATAAAAAAGTGGTCTAAAAACAATATTATATTTGGTTGAATAAAACTGTTTGTACTATAATTGCTATGCACAAACTGCCTATATGGTTCGTAATAGGATTACAATGAGAACAGCACTGTTTGGCAGTAAATACTTTATTTCTAACTAAGCTAACATTTTCGGTGGTTGTACCACCCTCTTCAGGCTACATTTATTGTATCCATAGCAACCAACTGAAAGTTTTGCCTGTTGTTCGACGTTCTTTTGTTCAAATTGTTCTAAAGTTTTATGTAGCCTGAAGAGGATGGTACAACCATCAAAAGTGTTAGCTTAGTTCGAAATAAAGAAAGTATTTACTGCCAAACAGTGCCGTTCTCATTGTAATGTTTATACTATTCATCACTGATTAAATTTCAAAAAACAAAATAATATATGCATAATAAATTTTATATAAATATTGGAATAAGATAGTATATATTACTATAGAATTATAATGAATAAATCCTAATTACTTACCCAATATTAACTGTATTGTATAAAATATTATTCCGTAAACACTATTTGGTTGATTTAAAATAGACTTTTCGCCAAATACAGAACCCAAAATGCCAAATCCTTTTCCGTATCTGCAATTATAAATTTTAATTATTTTAAGAAACTTTGTTTAAAATGTTCATAATAATAATAATAATAATAACAACAAAAGGCATCACTACTCAATACATGTAACATAGTAAGAAAGTTTCTCAGCACAGACACAGACGATTAGTTAAAACACAACTAAAACATCTCAAGTAGCTATGTCTTGACCCTTGTCCGACATACCATTTTGCTCCGGAATTATTCCATGCTCACATGATAAACAACAACATAATAATAGTAATAAATTTTTTTAAGAAAGAAAATAAAAAGTTTTAAAATTATTATTCTGTAAAAAAAAAATATGGAATAAAATTTTAAGAACTGTATATGGAAAGCATTCATTTTTGTGTCTGATTCTAATAGTTTTTTATTCTTAATGTTTATTAAGATAACATACAGAGTTCTGGTAAGCATTAGTAGTAAGAAATCCATAAATTTAAGGTATTTCCAACTTCTGATCATTTCCGACTTACAACACAGGCGTTCAAAATTTTTTGGAACTAAACTCTGTCATAAGTCAAGGACTATTTGTACTTTGTTTTGCCTTATTTTCAGCATAAAAAAATTGCAAACGAAAAGATATAGCCATCAGAAAATTTTACAAAGATTAAACAAAAGTATTCCAGGTGTATTAGTTTATAGAGGTATTATTATGGAAAATGAAAAATTAAACTCTGACTTTTCATTTATAGAAAAAATAAACTGAATAATATATAATTTACATAACTATTTTTAAACTAAAATAACCATAAAATCAAATAATAAAATTCACTTTACAAATGTTACTATGTCAATATTAACGTGGATGTTTCTTTAATTACAAACATACTATTTTATTTTGGCTTGACAGCATTAATCGCGATTAAATAAATACGAGAAGAATGCAATAATGATGATGAAAAATTGAGTTCACTAACTTAACTGCTTTTATCAGTTTTCATGATGCAGTTCAGGCCATGTTTTGAATCATCTTTTAAAGATGGACCACTTTGTGTCATATTCTGCTTTGTGAAGAAAACATTAAGTATTGAGAACTATTGTTCCAAAAAAATTGAGATAGTGTTATAACAAATAACTATTTAGGGTAATATTAAGCAGAATATGCCAAAATTATGTCTAATAAAATTTAAACTGTGCTAATTTTCAGAAATTGTTAATTTATTTTTGCAAAAGTTTGCTTTAAATAGAAATGAAATAATAAATTATTATTTGTTAGCCATATTTAAAAATTGAATTTTTGTAATGTGTAAACTTTCCTTGTATAATTAAAAAGTTTTTTAAACCTATATGATACTTAGCATGTTATAAACTGTTTAAAAAATTTTAAATTTAAAAATAGAATTATAAAATTTATATTTATTATTATTTTATAGCAAGTTGCACATTGGGGACCTGAACTTATGGAAATGGAAAATCAAGCCAAGCAGGTAAATTTTTTCATTTATTGAAATGAAATATTTTTTTTTGTTGAATTTTATTATAGCATATGTATACTGATTTATTTTTGCAAATAATTCTCTATATAAAATTTTATCAAAATAGCTTTTCAATTGAATTTTATTCAAACATAATCTATAGTTTGAAACAGCAAAACTTTGTTATATTATTTTACATATACACACGAATACATACATAAAAATACATATATACACAATAGAACTTTGTATTCCCAAGAAATAGGTTCCAAACCTCCCCACAAACTGTGGATAGTAGCAAACATTTATTATTAGTTATTGTTGTTAATGTCTTGCTGTACCTAATTTATCAATTAAACTTTATCATAAGTATGTACATGCTTATGATGAAGTTTAATTTATAAACTAGTCACAATAAGACATTAATCTTTTTACTACTCTCTACATTTGACTTTGAAAAACTGTATGCTAGTGGCTTTCTGAGTTAAGCTTAATTCATATCAGCAATTATAAATTGTTATATCTCGCTTATTTATTGTTGAAGAAATCTGAAATTTTTACTGTTTATACAGTTTATAAGTTACTTTCTAACAATGCAATTAATTTTATTTATTTATTTATTTATTTATTTAAAAGAAGTTTTTGTTGCATTTTTTATACCAAAATTTATATGATTTTAGGCATCCACTCAAATTTTTATATCTCTCTGATAGCTGCATCCTTCCTGAACAAAACAAGCCATGACTGATGTATTTCCATCCATATTTCAATGAAATATAGTTTATTTAATAAATTAGTATTGCATTCAAGTTTCCTTAGGAAAATTATTGCTGTGCACGCTCTTATAAAAATGCCTAAATTTATATTAGATATCATTTGTAAGCAATTATTTACAATAATTTATAAGTTTACTTGATATTTAACAGTTTTTTGCTTTATTTTGCAATAATGTTTGACATTTTTTAAATAAAAAACTTCTTTAGTAAAAACGACTATTTTTCTACAATTGTTTTTTTACTCTTATTGATTCAGAATATACTTTTATCTGCCAATAATAGACAGTACTGAGCTTAGTAGGTGGAACAGAAATTTGTCAGGAATAAATTGGAGAGAATTTTAAGTTGGTGTAGTGGCTTACATTAAAACTTAAAAATAATAAAAAAACATAAAATGGGAAAAATATTTTTAATTGGCATTAGATAGCAATAAGTATAATCTAAAATATACAATAATTAAATTTTGAAAAGGTTTTTTAGGTTAGTAGAAAATAATTTTTAAACAACCAAGTACTCATTCCAACTTTGTGAGGGAAATCCCATCAACCACCTGAAGCTACCAGTAACCCTTTGCCTCCAATCAACACAACCCCAGCAAATGAATTAACAACAATTATAATAAAAATTATGTGAATGTGGCCTCTCTCTCTCTCTGTGATGTGATGTGATGAATTGGATTTAAATTATGAATATTTACTATTATTTCTGAAATTTTTATTTAATTTTTAGGTAACAGTCAACTGCAGTTCAGTGAAATTGTGGATTCAGGATTTTCACTCTATATTCACTTTTTTCCTATGATATTATATACATGATATTAAAAGATGTATATAAATTTGTAAATTGATATCTGATATTTTCAAGACATTCCTTTTGATAAAATAGTGAGAAAAGTTTATATAAATTTATGTCCAGGAGAGCTGTTGTTTTTCATATAGCTATTCAGATGAACAATTACAATAATAGTTTAGTTAGATCAGTTCCATAAATAATCTGTGCAAATTGCTCTTCCTATTATTGTATATTTATGTACAATATTTTTTTGATTGTTTATCTTAGCATTAATATAGCACTGAAATAATTCTAGTAGAATTTAACCAGAGAATATAGCAGTTAAAAAATACTATGTAAAAATCAAAAAGCAATTAATTGAAATGAAAGCTTTTAGAATCTTTAATTTACTAGAATAATTTAAGTTGGATACTGATGTTTAGCTGAAATTTTATTTATTATATGCTCACTCCTCAGTCATGCCATGTTATTATAACATCTGTACTTATCCTTCTCCTATTAATTATGATTAATGAGATTTGATGAGATTACTCTAGATCAAATGATTTAAGTATTTATAGTTCTGTTTAGTTAATTATTTAAGAAATATTGTAATGTAGGTATATTTTAATATCTAAATTTTATAGCAGTAGAAAAAATGCACTTACTAATAATGCATTACTACTAGTATATTTTAAAATATTTTAATAGAAAAATTAAATTATTGTATATTGATTTGCTTTAAATTTTTAAGAATTAATTCTTAAGTGATGATTGTCTGATTTTTTCCTTATGATGTACTTTTATTATTTCAAAGGAATTACATAAATATAATCTGTCATTGAAATTGTGATATTATATCTTTTCCATTAGGTCTTATTAATAAAATAAAAAAAATCATACAATTTACTATTTGTAATTTAAAAAATAAAAGTAAATAATTTAAATTTTAGTTTTATAAAATACAATAAAATAATTTGTTTTTATTTTATAGAATGCAGAAATTATGTTTTTTGTAATTGATAATCAAACAAGATCTGTTGCATCTATGATTGAGGCAGCTCATATTGCAGGTAAATCTGAGTAGTAAAATTTTGTTTAAAAGTGATTTTAAAAATAAAGTATATAATATAATAAATATATTCTTAATTAACCTATTACACTGCTGTTGACTATCATAATATATCAAGCATCCAATCAGTCAAAATTATATATCATTAAGATATTTTTTCCATAAAAAGTTTGAATATATAGAGTAGCCTAAATTAAATTCAGAAATTTTGGGGACATTTGCAAGTAGTCAAAATAAGAAAAAATTACATACATAAATATAGAAATTCTTTATTATAATCATAAGTAAAATATAAATTTTGCTGATTAATTACATTATACTTTGCTTGATCAAATATCATCTTACAATAAAAGCTGAAAGATTAAATTCCAAATCACAATTACTAATTGTACTTGCTTGTATTCCTCTCAGAGTATCAGAAAGCTGCTCTTATAAATGAGATAATATCAAGAGAAGCATTTTTTCCAACTACTCAAAGACAGCTATTAGAGAATATTTTTTTAAATTTAAGATGCCATGATTGAATGCAATTGAATGGATGACTGATATATTATGGACAAGATATTCAATATTGTCTAATGCCCACTATGAATGCTAGTGAATAAAACATGAGAATTGGTGGAATAGTTAATATAATCTCCAGATATTCTCTTTTAATTTTCTCCATATTTTGTTTGAGGAAAATTAAAAGAGAATAGGTGTTAAAATTGTGAACAGCTCCTCTTCTATTTCTCTTATTGGTATTTTTGCCAATATGCCAGTTAGTACTCTTAATAAAGATCCTACAAAGGCACTGTCTTTAAAAGTCACCAATTTTATTAAGAAAAAAGGCTTTCCAGAATTTTTAATAGGCAAACAACCAACCAACTCAGCATGTCCACAGATTTTTGCATACATTAAAATGCACAAACAATCTTATCTATGCAACTCATAGTAGAAAAAAGGCATTTGCTGCTCTGTGACAAAGAAAAAAATCTAGCACATTGGGTACTTGAAAAACTAAAATCATATAGACTAGTAGTATCATAATTGTATGAATTTGTAAAAAGAATCAATGAAATTAAAAGAGAAGAAATAGATATCATTGCTATCTTGGATTTTCAAAAATTATATCCATCGCTCAATCTATCTCCAACATGCCTATATTTCTATTAATTTTTAATTAAACATCTGCCAGAACAGAATAATAAAGCAGAGATCTATAGGGAAATTGCACATTTAATATTTTACAGCTCCTGTTATATGCTTAAAGAGAAATTTTACAAACTAACTAATGGTGTCCCTATAGGCAGCCCACTAGCCAGCATATTAGCAGAAATATTAAAAGAGAATATTTGTTCTATTTTTAATGATTTAAAAGAATCAATTCACCAAATTGAAAGTAGTTGCACTCATATGGGCTTATGGTTGCTCTATAGAATAGCAAACTAAACATTAACAAATTATTGCTGTATTGATGCTTGCAGATGACATTTTGAACATAACTGATATTTGATTATTATTATTATTATTATTGATTTTCAAATAAAAAATGCAAACAATTTATTTATAAAAAATATTTGTTTCTTAATATGATGTAATTTTAATATATTGTTGAAAAAACAATTTTTATTTTTGAAAAAACATTTTTCTTGTATCATCATATCTTACATTTATAAAAAAGTTATGGAAAACACTGATGTGAAATGCTTCTCATGGGAAATATGCATTATCTTGTTTATAAGAGTTTTCTTCTATTGTAAGATACAAATTAATGTAATTAATATTTTTGATTTGGAATTTAATTCTCTAATTTTTATTTTAAAGTGATATGGTAAAATCAAGACAATTTGAGTTATTCAGCAAACTGCATTGAAAAATGTTATTTTAAGAGTTTTTATTATAACTCTAAGAAGCATTTCTGGACTTATATAGAAACTTTGAGGATGTGCTGCAGACAAAATGTGCAAAAAAATATTCTATAAACTCTTATTTTGAGTTCTAGTACATGCTCTCAACACAATATATATATATATATAAGAATTATGAGGAAACTAGAATATGCTATCTGGACAAAAGGTGCTTCAACAATAAATTAAAAAAAAAATCAAATAATAAGTAAAATTCAGCACAGTGGTTGTTAGTTATATGATTCATGCTCAGATGACCAACTAGTATGATTTGGATTGATTTATTTTAATGTATTCAGAAAAATTAATAATAAAATTCAAAAAAATATATAAAAAAATGAACTTATCAAACTGTCATACAATTTCAACTATTATTAATTTAAAAAATATATTATTATTTCTTTTAAAACTTCTCTTATTTTAGTTAAAGAAATATTGTTTTTTAAAATAATTTTCCAACATAACTTACTGTATTGAATTTGTTAACATATGAGATAGCAACACTGTTTGATTATTGTGTGAGCTGGCAACAGTGTATAACTATTCAGAGCTTTTCTGATTTTTCCTGTTCATCTAGTCATATAATGTTGATAATGTGATTTGTCATTCTATGTTCTTTTACTCAATTATTTAAATAAATTCATTTTTAGAAACTTACCAGACTTCTTTTATGAAGAATAATCAATAACATTTTTATAATTTTTTTATTAGATGATGATATAATAAATATAATGTAATACTGGCTGCATATTTATTTGAGCATTTTGCATATTAAACTGAGTTCTATCAAAAATTTGAAGGTATCACTTTTGTAACAAGAATCTTATTGACTTGTTTAATTATTAACACTTGTTTAAAGACATCTATTATATTATAGATTATATTTTTAATCAGGTTTATAATATGTAAAATAAATTTTAAATTCATCATACTTAATAGGGACTGATCGGAAGTTAATATTAGTAATTCATGAATTTGAAGGAAATGAAATTAAAGTATTGGGAGAACTTCTTACTGAAAAGTAAGTTAATTTTTTTAAATGCTCCTAATTAAATTTAATATTCAAATTATAAATTTTAAATTTAGAGAATTAAAAGATCTGAAACAAGGTCAAAGATTTCTTCAAGATCTTGTAGAGAGAAAAGGAATCCCAGTGTTTCGAAACATTCCAAATGCTCTTACATGTGCAGTTCGTCTTATTCGAGAGAAAATCTATCCTCAGGATTTAAATGTTAATGATATAACAAATCCTGTTAAAATGCCATATGTTCACCTAGGAGACAAATTATTGTAAGTACAGTATTTTTTGTTTAAACTAACTGAAAAAAATTTTTTTTGAATTAACTATGATATTAATTTAAAAAACTTAAGAATTAAATGTAAAAATGAAATAATAAAATTATTATTAATTATGATTAGTATTGATAATATCTATCTTAATTCTTAAGAATAATTTTTTACAGAAAATATTTATTTCATAAATGTAATATATTACTATTGAAAAAATAAATCATTCAATAAAATAATTTTCTTCTGCTGATGATAAGTTTTTTATTTTATTGATAATTTTTTTTTCTGTGTAAAGTGATAAAATGTATGCGTGTATAATTATATTTAAGATTACAGCTAGTTCTCGACTTATGACCACAATTGGTTCCGACAGACCGGTCGTCACACTGTACAATAATGTGAATTTATGTTATAAATTCACATTATCGACTTCATATTCGACTTTACGATTGTGGTCATAAAGGCGAATGGTCGTAAGTCAAGAACTAGCTGTATTTGAGAAATGAATTCTAATGATACTATACTATCACACACAATTAACCATATAAATACTCTTACAGTAAATTCAAAAATAAGTTCACATTCAGTAAGAATGTATAGTAGGGGTCTTAATATAGTACATGTTACTGAGAATATTTATAGTTTATTTATTACTTTATAATTTTTATTTTCGATTTGTTTGGGCAAAATTCTTAAAACATATTCAGTTAATTAGCATATGTTAATTCTTATATAGTATTTACCAAGTAATTAAAAACAGATGACTGATGAAATCTGTAAGAGATTTTATAGAGAAGAGAATCTCTCTCTCTCTCTATTCCTTTCTGTTTAGCTTCATTAGGATGAAATTGTCAAATGTTTTTAAGCAAGCAAGCTAAAAACATCTATATTCCAAATTTCATAAAAATCAGTTAAACAATCTGATCTATAGAAGAATTCATCTGTAAAGAAGAAGAAAAGACACTTTATTGTTAAGTTCAAATTGTTCTACTACTTTTATAAACTGAATTTAAAACTTGAAATTTGGCATCCCATGCTATAATAAATATTTTTCTCAAATAAAAATATTCAATTAAATATTTAATCTACATGTATAATGAAAATTATAACAAGTTGTATTTCAGCCAAAACAATTATAGTAGAAATACAATTTAATTCAAGAATGGTAAATCTCAAACTTACAAATTATGTAGCAGAGCAAAATCTTTTTTTACAAAAAAAGTCTGTTGTGATCTCCTCTTTTCATAAAATAATCTATGCAATTATTTATAAGAACACAGTACAATGAATGGAACCTATGATAATCTATGTTTTTGTGAGAATCGTTTTCAAAACATCCATTAATTTTTTCCATTGTATAGTGCTCTCTGAAGGTTGTCAATCATCAAGAAGGCCATACCTCATACTTTAGGAAATACTTATTTAGAATCATTGTCCTGACATCTTTTATTTAGAGAACATAAGAAATGCTTTTTTGCTTTGCAATTATTGGATAATAATAATTTTTCTCCTTTCTTCCATTAAAGTTCAAAATCATAATCAAAATGTATTAATTAATGTTTAATTTATTGTATTAAAAGAAATTCAATACAAACTGACTGTATTTCAGATTAAGTCACTATTAACAAATATTGCGTTTTCACTTAGATATAGTAAAAGCACAGACTGCTAAGCCCAATGTTTAATTTGGCATTTACAATACCATATTAAGTTTAAAACGAGAAGCTTGAATTGTTCAAAATTCAAATCCAATAGAGTTTCAAAATAAAACTCAACTCGGGTAGAAAATTTCGAATAACAATATACTCTATGTAATCCAGTATTTTCTATATTCTAGTATTTTAGGCTAGCATTTTCTATGATGTGGTACTTTATAATCTGGCATTCATGTGATATGGAGCTTTATAATCCGGATAATTTCTAAACTGGTACATTAAAAATCTGTTAGAAAATTTTAATTTTTCTGTGGTTAGGGAACATTTCACAGTTGCATTTATAATGAATGGCGTTTGCTATTATGGA
>WUQG02009617.1:0-11934 GCA_011317285.2 Androctonus mauritanicus
TATTCACAACTTGTTGAAGTAGAAGCTGCTATTTTGTCAATTATTAATTACTTCTGTGTTGATTGAAATTATAGCCCATGCAGAATTTACTGAACATTCTGCCTAAAAAATGTTGGATTTACCTAAACAATCCTCTATATATAGCTACTCTGTCAAACTACGGCAGGGATTAGAAACTGGAGATTTTTTTTGCCTTTGTTTACATAAAATATCAGAAATCAACCTATGTCACAACATGGTGCTGTCTAGAACAATAGAATTATTTTAAAATTGCAAATAACATGAATAATTTTTGTACAGATTGTTGATGTTTGACTTATTTTAGGCTTTATATGCCTCTTTTAAGTATTATTTTATGATTGATTAAGATTATTTTGAAGTAAAAATTAATAGAGGTGATTTAGAAGAAATATGTAACTTATCAGTGATTTATTGACTTGAACATGTCTCAGTATCAAAAGGACAAATAACTAATGCATTGCTATGAAATTTTTAGGATAGGCTTAAAACATATCAGATGAAATTTTCTCTATAACAGTTTTGCTAATTTCATTGTATTTCAAGTTTTATCAGCATTATATTTTCATAGTTTTTCATAGAAAAATAAATGATAATTTCTAGAAAATTTCTGCAGTATCATATCAAGATTCTTGTTGTTTTATTTGAAATGTTGTACATCATATTAACTATAGAAAAAGTTATCTTTTTCATATGGCTGTTGTGATATTGCATATTAAATTAATATACAATAGGAATTACTTTTATAAGAGTTTTTATTTACTTTTATAAAGTTTTTTGATGATTATTTTATCTTTATTAGTGATAACAAATTGTATATTTGCAATTTTGATTATAGTTGATTAAAGTAATCATAAATTGATTCCTTAATCTGATGTATTCAATAATATTTCTTATATCTGTGTAAAGGATATGTTGATTATACTTGAAATTATAATTTGAAAACTAAAGTTTTTACAGAGGATATTAAGGATGAAAATAGTTAAATTTTTGTTTCAGAAAAGTCAATAAATAGCATTTTATATAAAAGATGTTAAATGAAAAGAGGAAACAAAGAACTTTTTTGGCAGTAATGATAACATCAGTATGTCAATAGTTATAACATGTATTTTAAATTGTTTCAGGAAAATTTCAATCATTTGAAAATTACTGTATATTTTCATATATAAACTGACTCCTGACTTCAGAGTTAAAAAATGAGTAAAATTTTGAACCTAAATATAAGTCAACCCCCAACTTTCAAATATTAGAACAATATGGCATTCATTGAAATAAATAGATAATTTCTTTTATAATTTTAAAACTTTTAAATAGAGTTTATTATTGGAACAAATATGGCCACAGATAAAATTCCACACTTGCACCATCAAAACATTACAATGAAAGAGAGAGTAGGATGTATATTCCTACTCTCTCTTACATTGCCAAGAGTGGCTCTCCTTTTACTGCCACTCTTTTTCATGTGAAATTACAGCCAGGCTTACTTTGCACATGGGTAAGTGGCATTGGGTCTAGTGTTACAGTACAACAGTGGTGGTCCAGTTAGAGGAACAGAAAATATATTATAGCTGTTTATGTACTAGATAAGCCCATTTTCATATAAATAAAAACATTTATAAAAAGTACTACTAAAAATTGTATAAATGAAGTAAGAAGTTAATAAACATGAAATATTGATAAAAATGACAATATTTCAATAAATTCATATAATTTAATAATTTTATAACGTAACTTCAATTAACAAATGTTATTTGTGGTTTTTATCAATAATTTCTGCAAATTTTGACCGAATTTCTTCATTCCTAACTCATTTTGTTCAGAAGACTTGTTTCTATTTAAAAATATTAACTATTTTATTGAATGGCTAAAATTTCATATTAAAAAATTGTTTTCTTGCCGATTTCGTAAAGATAATGAAAAGCTATGAAAACTATAAAATTTGAAAAAAAAAATGCTTTTAATTGTTAAGAGACAAAAAAATATAATAAATACTGAAAATTTCAAAAGATATTGATAAAATTAAGCAAAATTTCACAATTTTATTTTTTTGCTTATTAATTAGGCTTAATTGAAAAAATAGCTGGTAGCAAAAAGGCATTTGACAGATAAGCTCACCTACTTGTCTATCAATAGTAAATGATAAATAAATATTCATTAACATTTATATGAAAATAAATAAATTTTTATATTATAATTTTCTTGATTGTATTTCATTATCTATTGATTTTGTTGGGAAGTTGATACTTGCTTTATGAGTTTTTGTTTTATGAGCAATTTCCAGGTCTAAATTAACTTATAAAGCTGGGAACTATCTATATTATTGTGAGGTCTCAGAAAGCCTTCATAGAATAAAAATGTAAAAATATATTTAAGTTGTACAAAAAATGGATGTTGAAACGATTTGCCCTGTCTTAACAGGCCAATTACAGGTCAATTCCATTAATATAAATATAAAATGTAAGTTAAATGCTAAAATTAATAGAAAATAAGTATTATAGAAAAAGGAAAATATATTTAATTTTATAGAACAAAGGATGTTTAGAAACAAGTAAAATCTTCTGGAAAACGTCATTCAGCCCTTGGTCATAAGCAACACTTTTATATATAATAAATGATTAGGTGGTTATCGTTTCAATCACACCGAGGTTCTCCGTTCTGCATGATTCAAGAAAAGAGAAATAAACATCCACCAGTTGTGAGGGGAGAAGAATTAGATAATACACAGGTGGCATGAAGCAGGGAACTAAGGAATGCAGCAAGAGAAAAGAACAAAAATTACATATTTTTCTCAAAGAGTCGCTCGTAGGTCACCGAATGGACAAGACGTGTCAGAGAGTCGCTCCGTAGCCATCAGAAAGGGACAAGACTATCCGAGACTCGCTCCAGAGGTCGTCGATTGCTAAGTTCCTGAAGAATAAGTCACTTATTTCTGAGAGAGTGCACAGTAAATGACGAGTTAAGTTGCATCCACCCAGAAAATTGTAAGACAAGAAATTGCTAATAACCGAGTAAATCTGTGAAATCTACAAAAAGGACTAAAGAGTGAAAGGCCAAATTCTTATTTTGGACTAAAGACTGTGTGTGTAAGTGTGTGTAAAGGAGGTATTTGAAAATAATGAAAAACTGATTTTAAGATTTTGGTTGGCATTGAGAGTCCTAATTTTAATAAATCCAAATTGGTTTGTAGGACACTTATCAATAACCATGTTATGTAAGGTAGGACAGATTGTTTCAAAACAAATTATTTCAATTTCTTAAACATTTAGAATTTATTTTTTAATAAATTATCAAATAAGAGAAATGTTTATAAATTCAATTAAAGTTCAATATCATTAGTGACAAATAATTAAATATTTGAATTATTTCATTAATTCTTCAAATAATGTAAAAAAATTTCTTATAAATAAAAATAAATTTATAAGATATTTTAGGTTTTACAAATAAGAACTTTTTCCATTCATATTGAAGTTTATAAGTTTGCATTAAGTGGTTTTAATAAATGAGTAAACTTTGAAATATACCTTTCAGGTACTTTTTAAATCCCAATTACAGAAGAATGGTGTAGAACATCAGCTTAGGAGAGAGATAGAAATTCAGTCTCATTTAAGGTAGTGTGCAAGAATATGTTAATATATACTTATTTAAAAAGCTTATTTATGACAAAGGGATCAGCCATAAACTACATTATGCTATCTATAACACTTTTTTTGACCCCTTCATCATTTTTTGTCACACCAAGCTTGACTTCCTTGACCTTGATATCAAAAATTTGAAGAACCTTTCTCTTCTATTTAAAACTTTTCTCTAATTTTATGTAAAAATAAAAAAATATCTAAAATATAATAGACTCCCAACTAATTGAGATAATCATGAAATTAATTACTTTGGATAATCTAATAAAATATACAAAATGTTTGAAATTACAGACAATATGCATTTAATATTAAAAAGTAAATTTTATATATATATGTATTCAAATGCTCTATTATTTATAGAAAAAAGAAACAAGAACTTTATTTGCAGTAAGAAATTATTCCAATGTTTGTAATTTTAATTTTATTCAAATTTTTGATCAACAGTTATCTAAAATATAATAATGAAACAAATCTGGGTGTCTTAATTGTTTTTCATGTTAATAGTGTTTATAAATGAGCATTTTTTTTTATGATAAATGACCTAACATTTTATAAAATGAATTATTATTAAAACAGAAATGTTTTTAGACTTTTGCCAAATTGATGTTACCCATTTTTGGATCACATCTCTGACCATAGGTCCGTATTTCAAAATATTTGCTCTTCAACCATTTGTATCATTTTGATTCTGTGAATAATCTTTTTATTATATTTTAAATCTGAAATATGCCATCTTTGAAATTTGTTGTAATTGCATTGCATATTAAAAATTAAATTCCTTTCTTAGTAATTATTTGATTTCTAAGATTAGTATCAAGCATTTTAATAATTGCTTAAATAATGTGAAACAAACTCTTATAACCTGAATTATTTTTGATGTGATTGATTTTCAGTCATTTTAAATGTTTAGTATAATTGTGTGCAAGATTGAAAATGTTGATAAAAAAAATTTATTTAGCTGGACATAACTTTTTGCTTAAATTATTTCCAGGCATCCAAATATTCTAAGAATGTATGGTTACTTTTATGATGATACAAGGGTTTATTTGATTCTTGAATTTGCACCGCGTGGAGAACTTTATAAAGAATTGCAGAAACATGGAAAATTTGATGACAAAAGAGCAGCAACTGTTAGTATTCTTATTATATTATATATAATAGATATTTTAATAAAAATTTTCTTTTTAAAATTGATATGCTTTTGCTTATTGTACATATAATTAAAATTTAAAAATTAATTATTCAATGATATTTAAAATAATATATATCATTATGTATATGCTGTTTGTAAAATGGTTATATAAGTTATTTATTGGTAGTTCTAATTTGTAATAAAATCATTCTTAGACATACAGGTAAGGCCTAGTTGTTGATTTAATAATCTATATTTGAAAAAACTTATAAACCTGGAAGTATCAAAAAAATTGTAAATATGAACATTAATTGAAATAAATAAATGCTAAATATTCATAAAAAAAATTATATTCATGTAACTATATAATACTAGTAAACCTGTAGCTGTTAATAGCTAAATTTGAAAAACTTCTTTAAAAACTGTTTTTTGTGAACTACCTTCTCTCTCTCAATAATTGTCCTTGTCTGATATTCTCCTTTATTTGAACTTTTACATTTTCAGGATGTCTTGTTCTTGAAAAAGCCACATAAAGTTGGCCATGCGAAAAAGCTTCATTTAAATTAATTCCAACATGATCATATGTTTGTCCTTGTAACTTGTTGATAATGACCGAAATGCTGGAATTATTAGACGATGCTTTAAAATGAATGGAAAATTGCTGTCAGTCAGTGTAATACCAATTCAAGGAATGAAAGCAAATAAACCTCTGTGCTTCTGATATGATCTTTCAACAAATGAATTGTTCACGCATGTGTCCAATAACCATATGCATGCCTTTACATTCCATGTTGACAGTTGTCATTTCTCTATTTTCACATAGGGCTTTCAACATATCTTTTTCAATTTCATGCATAAGTCTATATATTGCTGCAAGTCTATGTTGGCAAAAGAAACGATCAATTTCATTGATAATTTGTGCATGGCAATGCTCATTTTCAGAAAATTTCATATATTCTTTGACTGCTTGAGTACTGTCTGGAACATATATAATTGTGCAAATTTCTTTTTCTTAACCATATAGTGGAATTATGTGCATTGTGCGATGACGAGTTTAACCATGCACTTTAAAAACATATGGATTGCCTTGAAATTCAACAATTTTAGTTCCCATTGATGTAAATGATATAGAACTGTTATATGAAAGAATATGTTCATGGAAATGATGATAATTTGTATTTGTTGGATCTGACAGCACTGATTTTAAAAAAGCTGAATAGTCTGCTGGTGCTGCTGGTCTAAATCATGCTAAAATAGTTTTAACAATCTCAAAGAGTCACTTTAGACATATTTGATTGGTTAGGGGGCCATGTTTAAAAACAATGTCTTATGAGAAAAAGAAAGATTTTTATATGAAGTAAATAAATTGAAGAGTTGATTATGTTTAATTTCCTTAAAATGATATGTATAAATTTGAGTGAAAATTATTTATTGAATATAATTTAAAAACAGTAATTTTTAATTTTCATGAAAAACAATTTAACTGTTTTTCTGAATATCTTTTATAAATACTTTGGGAACCATTATAAAAGGTGAGGCTGAGAGTATGAGACTGCAGATTTACAATTAATTAGAATTAATAAAGATGTTCTTCATTATTGATAACAGTTTAAAGTTTCATTGTACATATATATTGGCACATAATGTTTTATTTACTATACAAAAACATTCTAAATCAACTCAAGATCATTGAAGACCCAAAAAATCTGATTAATTTTAAAAAAGTCTAATATAGGATGTAAAATATTTTGGTTACCATGGTAAACAATATACAAAATCAAGAAATATTAATTGAAAAAATATTGTTGAAAATAATAACAACAAATATAAAATTTACCTCAAATAACAAGTCTTATATAAAAAATATTTATCTGAAAAGCAATTTTTTTTTTTGATGATTTTAAAGAAAATACATCAAATACTAGAAATTATTTTGTAGAGTATGGTCCAGGACCCATACTTCTACTCGAGTTTGGATCCAGCACCCCCTCCGCCTCATCCTAATTGAAATACCAATTTCAATCTCCTTGAGCCACTGAATGAAGTATTCCACGCCCCTTAAATAACTTTCCATACAGAACCAAAAAAACTTTTTATTAGAAGAACAAAATTATTAAACTTACAAGAAAACGTTAAATGATAAACAAACATAAAACGCAACAGTCCGCCGATAACTTGCCACTTGAGCTCTGCAGTTCCACAGTTCAGTCACCACAACAGTTCCAGATGAACACAAAAAACAGCAAATATACGATGACCACACTTATCGATGATAGTAGTATTCAACACAATCACGATGACACAGAATGACACAACGAAATACGGCAGACACTCTCCCAATGCCACACAATGGTTTAATAGCATTCTTATTTGCATAATAAAATAATATCGGAAAAAATAACAAATTATAATGAGATAATTCTTCACTATCTTCCTTATTAACCCTCTTCAAATAATAATACCAATAAATTTTATAGAAAAAAGATTTCCTTCTTATTTTAGTATTCGTTATACTCTTGTTAGTCAAACATTGGCATAATACAGCGAGCTCCAAACAGCAGGTGTCCTTTTTTTTACATTCTTTGCAACTTATCACTTGAAGAAATAGTAGTTCTCATAAGATATGAGGGTGAGTCCATAATTATCCAGAATTTGGCTAAAATTGAGATTATATTGCACGTCATTAAGTGTGAACCATGCTTTCTAATTGTCACTACAAGTTTCAACATGAAGAAAGTGGATACCAACTAATAGTAAATGTTGTCACCATTAATGAATATGAATGTGTTTCCAGCTCCTCCTTTATGTTTGACATTTATGTGACCATTTTTAAACTTGTCAATCCATTCATTGACATTACTTTTTGGCAAAAGACTACTCCCATACTGTACTATAAGTTTTTGATGCAATTTGATCATTTTAACACTCACTCCATATAAACTAGATTGTAGCTTGTTGATTTTCTTTGGTGTAAACTACAAATGGAGTGGCCATGCTAATGTCATCAAAACTAATAACAGGAGTGAGCTATGAAGTTAAAATTTGTAGCACCAATCAGAGAGATCAATTCACTTCTAGTAATATGTAGCTCACAATAAAGTTAACTGTTACAGCCAAATTTTGTATAATTATTGATTCACATATCTTATTATATTCTAGAATAATCAGGGAACTGAATTTTTAGGTTATAAATTTTAGATTTATAAGTCAATATTTTGTATAAAAAGTTTTTTTTTGTTTCAGTATATATCTCAACTATGTGATGCCCTTACCTATTGCCATTCAAAGAAGGTAATTCATAGAGATATTAAGCCAGAAAATTTACTATTAGGTATAAATGGAGAATTAAAAATTGCAGATTTTGGATGGTCTGTACATGCCCCTTCTTCCAGGTAAAATTAATAAAATATCTTGTTTAAATTGATTTTTCAAATTTTAATCTAGAAATTTATAATTTACATATTTAATTTAATTTCTGTATTCATAATTTTAGATGACTGGCAACAGTATTATGAATATGCAAAATTGTTCTATCATTTTAAGAAAAATATTATTAAAGCTTTTATTAATAATGATAGTAAGGCTGTTCATACAAAATTTTTCAAATGTGCATGATATTCATATCTGAAAATATATGAATCATCCCACAAGTATTGTCTATACTGTCATAAATCAAGATTTGAAAATAATCTCTCTGCAATTAAAATTCTTGATCAATAAAATTTAAATATTTATCATTAGTTGCTGATAGATGTTTTGCCAGTGCCATTATATTATTTATTATGGACTAAGAACCATTGCAATAGTTTTAGTCAAATGAAACCTGCTTCATTCCTGTTCCTGCTTCATCTGAGTTCTCAACAAGTGTGCACATGTGGCACTGTTATATTTTTACATATTTTCTAATTCAAATGTTTACCAGAAAAGTACCCTCGAGTCTGTGGACCTTTCTAGAAACTGTCAAGGTATATATACATACTTGTGCATAGATTTTAATCAGTTAGAATACAATCTTGCAACATATTTTTTTTGATTAATAATGCTTAATATAAAAAAGAAACTGATAATAAGTGAAATTAGTAAATTCAAAATGATGAATACTAGCAAAAAATATATTTATAATGTAGTTTTTCACAATTTCAACAAAGGACGATTCATTTATATTACTATATGAAAACTGATGGAAAAACCTGTTCCTTTTACTGCTGGAAATTATGAAATCTGCAGCATCTATGTTAGTAATCATTTGTAATTAAGCCCAATTAATATAAAAATTCATTTTTTTTATAAAAAAAAAAAATAAATAAATAAATCCAAGAATTTTTAAAATTTTATATGTATATAAAACTGTGAATTATGATTTTTTTTATTTGCTAATATTGAAAAGTATTCTTTGAGTGGATTTGTATAATCTTCGACCAAATATAATCTGCAGTTATTTTTTCCATACAATAAAATAATAATCTTAGTCACCATGTTATATCAAAATCATGCAATTCAAGTACTGTGTATAAATTAAGGGTTAGGTATAATTGTTTATGGTTGTATTTTCGATACTTTTGAATAATATCAATGAATAATATCATGAAAGTGAAATAAAAATGGATGAATAAGAAATAATAAAACATATTTTCACCATTTTTATCATTTTTTTCCAAATTTAATGGTTTATATTTCATCATATGAAAAATTCATTTTAATTCTAAATTTCACTAAAATTAATTTATCCCAATATAAAATAGGAATAATAAAAAACTACTTAACAAAAAAAATTGCAGTACACCAGAGCAGTCAAAAAAATTTTCTTTTGAAACAGTTCATTAAAACTTAAAAATTCAAAAATGCTTAAAATTATTTATGAACCAATCTTATATTTAGGAGATTTATTATATAAATAAAAAATATATATATACAGAAATTTTGAAAAGCAGCAATAGAACAATTCCCATTACAATATTTATTTTGTAATGAGAGAATTATGTGCACTCATGTTTGTAATACATTCACATAATTAATTCACCGACATGTATTTAAAAAAAATCAAAATACTATATGAGAAAACAATTATTTTATGCTGAGAAACCTAATGTATAGATAGATCAATGGGACATGTAAAAAAAATATAGAAAATAAATAGTCACAGAAAAATATTTTGACAACTAGCCATAATAAACTGTGAATGTTTAGAAAATGGAAACCCTTTTAAATAAAAATAGATTCAAAATGCAAAGTCAAAAATAGATGTAAATCATTCCAGTTCCATGACATCTTTAGACTATGTACTAATAGCATATACAGTGTCTCATGATATTTTTAAATGCCATCAGCACTGAAACAGCTTGTGTGTTTGGAATCAATATCTGATGTCAAGGAATGCAATTTGAAAAGACATTATGATAGAAAAACATGCAACCAAATTTACCAGTTTCCAGAATTAATTATATTATAGTAAAGTACATGGAACAACACTGTAATTAGTTTCAAATGTTTTTACTCACTAAATTTTTCCTTAAGTATTGCTTCTGAATTTGAACCTAAAAGCAGTATAGCAATACTGTACTTAGCTCTTGTGGCCCATAGCATGTATCAAATTTTCAAATTGACCTGCCACTTCCGAAAGATTGATCACTGCATTTCTAGATAACAGACTTATTCAAAATATATAAAACTTATTTCATCTAATCTGAACAATTTTAAAGTTAATATTGTATATATGAGAATTTGTAAAAGTAAATCAAATGATAATTTAACAATTTCTCTGAGTGAATAAATATTTTCACTTTTATTAATATAAAATAATTAAAATTCTTATCTAGAATTAATAAATAATATAATAACTAATTCAAGAATTTATATTAATGCTTTTTCATTGTTTAAATAGGAGAGCTACCATGTGTGGCACTTTGGATTATCTTCCTCCAGAAATGATTGAACACAAAGTATATGATGAAAAAGTTGATTTATGGAGTTTGGGTGTCTTGTGTTATGAATTTTTGGTTGGAAAACCACCATTTGAATCTGAATCTATTAATGAAACTTATATGCGGATAGCAAGAGTAGATCTTCGTTTTCCATCTCATGTTTCTGAGGGAGCTCGGGATTTAATTAGTAAAGTAAGTTTTATATTTTTTATATAAAAAAAATATCTGTATTTATTGGAAGATAAGAATGAAATAGTGTTCTCAGAAGAATTTTGAGGAGTTACAATAGTGGAAAAAATTATTGCATCACTGTTGCAAAAGTAACATATTTAGAAAGTGAGATGATGTATGTGGAAATAATATAATACTGGCAATATAAATAATAATAAATATTTAATGAATCACATATGCATATTCAGTTGTGATATATTTAGTGAATTAAAGTTATGAATCAAATGGCTTATTGCTCCAAACAATACTGAAACAATTTGAAAAGTGGACTCAAATAAACTAATTAGATAGTCCAAATAATCTAATCAGCACAAACTCCCTAATGGTCAAATTTAACCACTAGGAGAGTTTGTGCTGATTAGATTATTTGGATTACAGGATTAATCCCCTAAGAATTGATTATTATGATTAATTAGATGGTTTTGCAGTAAAAATAAAATAAATTCCTAGTATTTACCTAGTTTACAGTTCTAATGCAATAATACCATGTATTTCTAAATTCTGTCAAACTTGTAGAGTGATCAATAATTTTTTTTACTATTGTATTGGTGGCATTTGATCTTTTTCTTTATGCCACAGAAATATGTTACTTATTTCCATATACAGTTATACTTTATGTAATGCATACTTGCTTAATATATTTTTATTATCCATCCTTCTTCTAATGCATAGGTTCTTAAACTGTGGTCCACAGACCCGTGAGGGGTCCGCATAGCCATTACCGGGGGTCTGCGAAATTATAAAAAATGGTTGCAAATAGTTCAAGAAGACAATGAAAAGGCAAGAAGTGCGGAGCAATAAAATATATATTTTTAAGGCAATAAATAAAGCACGAACCTATTATTATTGTTCTATGATTTTTATATAATTTTTGTGATTTTTATGTATTTTATTACATACTATTTTTATTCATTTTATATTTTTTATTCTATATCCTAATAAAAATGTTCATCTCTATAAATGTGCAAGACCATTTATTAAAATAACTAGCGATACA